>OX411248.1:6600000-6913268 GCA_948150575.1 Tinea pellionella | reverse complement strand
TATGAAAAAAAAATATTATTTCTCAGAAATCGTTAATTTTCTTTGGAGTTATATTGGCCCCCCTTGGAGTTCTATCGATTTGTCGAAGAAATGAAACCGATCGGAACTGAAATGAAAGAGCTACGGGGCTCGGAAATTCCGATTTTTAAAATTAGCATATTTTGTATGAAAAAAAATTTTATTTCTCAGAAATCGTTAATTTTCTTTGGAGTTCTATTGGCCCCCCTCGGAGTTCTATCGATTTGTCGAAGAAATGAAACCGATCGGAACTGAAATGAAAGAGCTACGGTGCTCGGAAATTCCGATTTTTAAAATTAGCATATTTTGTATGAAAAAAAAATTTATTTCTCAGAAATCGTTAATTTTCTTTGGAGTTCTATTGGCCCCCCTCGGAGTTCTATCGATTTGTCGAAGAAATGAAACCGATCGGAACTGAAATGAAAGAGCTACGGGGCTCAAAAATTCCGATTTTTAAAATTAGCATATTTTGTATGAAAAAAAATTTTATTTCTCAGAAATCGTTAATTTTCTTTGGAGTTCTATTGGCCCCCCTCGGAGTTCTATCGATTTGTCGAAGAAATGAAACCGATCGGAACTGAAATGAAAGAGCTACGGGGCTCGGAAATTCCGATTTTTAAAATTAGCATATTTTGTATGAAAAAAAATTTTATTCCTCAGAAATCGTTAATTTTCTTTGGAGTTCTATTGGCCCCCCTCGGAGTTCTATCGATTTGTCGAAGAAATGAAACCGATCGGAACTGAAATGAAAGAGCTACGGGGCTCGGAAATTCCGATTTTTAAAATTAGCATATTTTGTACGAAAAAAAATTTTATTCCTCAGAAATCGTTAATTTTCTTTGGAGTTCTATTGGCCCCCCTCGGAGTTCTATCGATTTGTCGAAGAAATGAAACCGATCGGAACTGAAATGAAAGAGCTAAGGGGCTCGGAAATTCCGATTTTTAAAATTAGCATATTTTGTATGAAAAAAAATTTTATTCCTCAGAAATCGTTAATTTTCTTTGGAGTTCTATTGGCCCCCTTCGGAGTTCTATCGATTTGTCGAAGAAATGAAACCGATCGGAACTGAAATGAAAGAACTACGGGGCTCGGAAATTCCGATTTTTAAAATTAGCATATTTTGTACGAAAAAAAATTTTATTCCTCAGAAATCGTTAATTTTCTTTGGAGTTCTATTGGCCCCCTCGGAGTTCTATCGATTTGTCGAAGAAATGAAACCGATCGGAACTGAAATGAAAGAGCTACGGGGCTCGGAAATTCCGATTTTTAAAATTAGCATATTTTGTATGAAAAAAAATTTTATTTCTCAGAAATCGTTAATTTTCTTCGGAGTTCTATTGGCCCCCCTCGGAGTTCTATCGATTTGTCGAAGAAATGAAACCGATCGGAACTGAAATGAAAGAGCTACGGGGCTCGGAAATTCCGATTTTTAAAATTAGCATATTTTGTATGAAAACAAAATTTATTCCTCAGAAATCGTTAATTTTCTTTGGAGTTCTATTGGCCCCCCTCGGAGTTCTATCGATTTGTCGAAGAAATGAAACCGATCGGAACTGAAATGAAAGAGCTACGGGGCTCGGAACTTTCGTTTTTTAAAATTAGCATATTTTGTATGAAAAAAAATTTTATTCCTCAGAAATCGTTAATTTTCTTTGGAGTTCTATTGGCCCCCCTCGGAGTTCTATCGATTTGTCGAAGAAATGAAACCGATCGGAACTGAAATGAAAGAACTACGGGGCTCGGAAATTCCGATTTTTAAAATTAGCATATTTTGTACGAAAAAAAATTTTATTCCTCAGAAATCGTTAATTTTCTTTGGAGTTCTATTGGCCCCCCTCGGAGTTCTATCGATTTGTCGAAGAAATGAAACCGATCGGAACTGAAATGAAAGAGCTACGGGGCTCGGAAATTCCGATTTTTAAAATTAGCATATTTTGTATGAAAAAAAATTTTATTTCTTAGAAATCGTTAATTTTCTTCGGAGTTCTATTGGCCCCCCTCGGAGTTCTATCGATTTGTCGAAGAAATGAAACCGATCGGAACTGAAATGAAAGAGCTACGGGGCTCGGAAATTCCGATTTTTAAAATTAGCATATTTTGTATGAAAACAAAATTTATTCCTCAGAAATCGTTAATTTTCTTTGGAGTTCTATTGGCCCCCCTCGGAGTTCTATCGATTTGTCGAAGAAATGAAACCGATCGGAACTGAAATGAAAGAGCTACGGGGCTCGGAACTTTCGTTTTTTAAAATTAGCATATTTTGTATGAAAAAAAATTTTATTTCTCAGAAATCGTTAATTTTCTTTGGAGTTCTATTGGCCCCCCTCGGAGTTCTATCGATTTGTTAAAGAAATGGAATCGATCGGAGCTAAAATAAAAGAGTTACAGGTGTTTAAAATTTCGAAATTGTGTAAACTTCATTTCGTGTTTTCAGCACTTTAATCAGCGGAACTATTTTTTTTATTAATAGGGAACTCTAGAACTATTGGAGGGGCTACCAGAACTCCGCTTAAATTTTCAAAATTTTCATAATGGGGGGCCAACTTCACATACATATAAAAATGAGACATTTCAATTGAGAAATTAAATGGAATCAATTACGCTTGTATTTTGTGCCATAGATTTTACTTCTAGTCTATGATTTAGGTCATTTAGGAATTATTTGTATTTAAATATGTAAGAAATAAGCAATTTTATTTGTAACATAGATTTCTATCGACGTGTCAGTATTATCTATAAGTCTTGCGAAGCTATTATTATACTGTTTGTGGGCCTACGTTTTTTAAAATAGTCATTCTATTTTTTATGTTTTATTTATGGCTTTTGTTGCAATAACGGATTACTTGATAAGACTAGCCTTGTACTAGTAAAAGTTCAAAAAATTATATATTTTTTAAATCATGTAAGTGCTGTTTTTCACTTAGCTTGGTGCAACGACTAATAAACCACATTATGCACAGAAAAATTGTATGTTTTTGTTACTTTTCTATTTCTACAGCTATTATATTATTAGGAAGCGCCGAAATATTAATTTTATTATAAATAAAATAATTTTTTGTTTTATCGTACTCGCTGTTAGCGTCACTATATTAGAGGTCAACGCTCTTTTTTTTAAAACTATTACTGTCATATCAGTAGTGTCAGTTTTGGTTTGTAAACCGCGCTTTTATAATGTTTTTAAATATCAAAATTATCTTATCAACGTGCCCATTTAATAGTTTCAAATGTAGTTTGTAACAAAATAAGTTATCGTTGTCGCTAATAAGTAGGATTTAGTTATATGTTAACCGTACAGCGTATCGGTTCGGTTAGATATTGGCTAGTGTTGGTTCTATAATAAATATGAATTTATATTTTTTCTTGTTGTGTTTTATATTCGTACGGGTGAAAGGTTCATTAGATTTTGAATTGGGGCCTAAAATAGTGAATGCTGAAGATGCGTCTAGGAGATATTTTCCAGACTGGGATGATTTGGACAAGCGGCCTTTACCTCAGTGGTATGACGAAGCCAAAGTTGGAATTTTTATACATTGGGGTGTCTTTTCTGTACCAAGTTTCGGATCTGAGTGGTTTTGGTCTAATTTAAACAGTATGTATTTTGTTTTTGTAAATACTAATAATAATCGTAAATGTTTAATGTAAATTTAGTGTAGCCTATTTATTTTATATTCTTTTATTTTCAGTGTCTAAAATAAATTATTGGTTTTTCATGAGAGACAATTATCGACCTGGCTTCACTTACCAGGATTTTGCTCCAATGTTTACAGCAGAATTTTTTGAACCAAAGAAATGGGCAGAGCTCTTTGTTAAATCAGGAGCTAGGTTTGTATCTATTCCATAATATTTATTATTATTAACATAATAATAGTCTTATTTTATGTTACTACGATATTTTTGACTGTTATTTACTTTGTTTTATTACACCAAAGTTTTTTCACAACATGCTGAGAAATAGTACAATGAAAAAGCTGTTTTTTTTGTTTTACGGATTGAATAGTGCCTTTCAGTAAGGACTTAGCATCCATAGAGCCTTAGTATCTCTTGTCTACCTTTTAGAAGTGCCAGCGATCGCACAGCCTTAATGATCGCACTGTAGATGAGTATTACATTTAATTTCAGATACATAGTGCTAACTAGCAAACATCACGAGGGCTACACACTGTTTCCCTCAAAAAAGTCATTCAGCTGGAACTCAGTCGATGTTGGACCGAAGAAAGACCTAGTCGGTGAATTAGCTGATGCTGTGAGAGCAGCAGGCTTAAAATTTGGTGTATACCACTCCCTTTACGAGTGGTTTAATCCCATTTATTTAGAAGACAAAGAGAATTTATTTAAGACTCGTTATTACCCTGAAACCAAGCTGTGGCCTGATATTAAACAACTTGTCAATGATTATGAACCATCAGTTATTTGGGCCGACGGTGATTGGGAAGCTCTGGATAGTTACTGGAACTCCACAGATCTATTGGCCTGGTTGTATAATGACAGTCCGGTGAAAGATGAAGTTGTTGTTAATGACAGATGGGGCATTGGTATACCCTGTCACCATGGGGATTTTTATAATTGCGCTGATAGATATAATCCTGGTAAGTTTTATAAAAGTATAATAAAGGAGTTGAAATATAGGATGTATTATATGTTTTGTTGTGACGGAGACCTAGTTACCAACATACTGTAGTTTTTAATTATTAAAACTAGTCTTAGTTTATGAGCGACCATGGTCTAGCGGTACAGGATGGACTTCACGATCGATGAGACCCTCGCAAAATTCAGACCAGTACCGATGTAACATTGTTATATGGTACTTTGGTTGCTTAATACTTGTGATACGAGTTCTAGCTTCCTACAGGCATTAAGTTTAAATAATTTTGTTATAAACTCTACTGTCTTAGTTTTAAAGTCTAAAATTGAATGCAGGCAAACTACAAAATCATAAATGGGAGAACGCGTTCACAATAGACAGTAAGTCTTGGGGATATCGGCGTAACATTGACTTAAGTGAAGTTATGAGTACAAATCAAATACTCCAGGAACTTGTTTCTACTGTTAGTTGTGGAGGTAAGAATTTTTTTAAAAATTATATTAATTTTAATGTCAATAAGGTTTAATTTCCTTTATTAAATTTTTGTGATTTGTGTGAGAATTGTGACAATCAATTATAAAGTTTTTTTTTAGCTACTAAAAGCTATTAAAAAAAAAACAAAAACTCAAACTACTAAAAAAGCTACATGGTCTGTAATCTGTATTATAAACTCAATTTTATTTCTTCTGAAACTATATAGAATTGAAATTGTCTGGTTACTTTTAAGATAGTTCTTTCTTAGTACTTGAAACTAAGTCTCTTAACAAGCCAGCATAGTGGAGGTGATTGCTGCCTGCAGACAATTTCTCTGTAGCAATACAATTCGACTATATATTGATGACTGAATATCATGCAGAGTGCAGTCAAATTATAAAAAATAAAAATAAGAAATCTTGTGAAATAATTACTAAGAGATTTTTCATAAACCCGATCCTGGTTATTGGACTAAATTGAAACCCATTTCTCCATGTTGGTAGTATGTTTATTGTTCCCCTATTTTTTTTTTTCAAATTGTAGCTGTACGATCGATAAAAATAGATTAATTTTTGTTTCAGGCAACGCCCTCATTAATGTAGGTCCAACGAAGGAAGGTACAATAGCACCAATATTCCAAGAAAGACTGCTAGTACTAGGTGAATGGCTGAACGTTAACGGAGAAGCCATCTATGGAACTTCACCATGGATGGCGCAAAACGACACCAGAAACGGTGACGTTTGGTACACGTGTAAGAGATTTGAATACAATGCAGTACAACCGACCGCACCTCCTAAATCGACAGATAATTTGGCAGCGATCTATGCAATTTTTCTCAAATGGCCGTCGAGTAATATCTTGGAATTGCACAATATTACTTCAGTTCTACATAAGGGCACTTATAAAGTAGAGTTGTTGGGAAATGTAGGTGAAGACCTTGATGTAAGTGTTTATCGTTCATTTACAGAAGGTCGATTTTTGCGTAACTATTGACCTATTTTTTTTTGTATTTTATACATATAAAGAATTTACTCCCTGAGTTGCGGGTGGCTGTCTGAGCATCTTCAGCTTATAATCTAAGGCGAAAATAAAAAAGAATAATAACTTGAGATATTTCTTCACACTATTTCACCTTCTCAGTTTGTTTTTGAGGTTCATTGTCTTTCAACAACATGAACGGAAACAATTGCTACCAAAGAGAAATTTCTGCAGACACCAGTCGCCACCGCTATGCCTGCTTAACCATCAAGTTGACAGTGCATACTCGTCTCGTTGTTTACGTCTTCTGTATTCTGACTAACACGCATTTATTGTTTTCAGTGGAAAATTACTAATGGTGAAACGCATATTACTTTATTGGACTTGGCGAATGTACAATCGCGTCACGCTTGGGCATTGAAATTCTCGCAAAAGTAATCATTTAGTACGCTAGTTATTTAGTAGACAAAAACTAATTGTAATGGCTAAATTATAAGATTTTATACGACTTACTATATCGTGTTTATCGCAATTAATGATACTACAGTCTGTAAGTAATGAGTCGCCTCCACTATGCTGGCTTGAGGTGATGAACTGGTTGGTGGAATTGGGAAATTCTTTTTTTTTAAGTATGACCCATGAACGAAGACAACTGCCTATAGACAGCAGTTGTCCCCTCTATGCCGGCTTGACGGGACGAATGTGCACCGGCGTCCGTCAGAACCTAGAATCCCTAAATGAGACCTAAAATCTTATAGTCAGATATGGCATGTTTGCGCAAACTTAAATTTAATTTAGAAATTTATATTTTTATTAGAAATTTAATATTTAATGTTGAGAGAAGAAAACATATTAGGTTAGGTATTTCAAAGAAATGTTAAATAAATAAAAAAGAAATAAACGTTCAAACAATTTATTTAATATAATATCTTATAATTAAGAAATTGGAGACGTTATTTCAAATATAGTTTAAAATATCGTCTCCACAGACTAAATGCTTCACTAACTTATTTATAAATATTATTAATAATGTATTTAATTAAATATTTCCTTGTTTGGGAGCAAAGGGTGTTCAAATGTTATTTTTACGCCCTAAAAAATCTTGCAAATAAACCGGTCACAAGTGCGTAAGAAACGTAAATTCTTTTCAAACGTCAAAGTAAGCGTTTAAAATATACATATTTTCAAAAAATGTTTAGTTTTTTTTTTAATAAAAATATTTCATTAAAATATGTTTTTGTTTTTATTTAATCCTCGAGGACTAAATTATTAAATTACAATTTTTTTACAATTGTGACGCCTTTTTCCCATAGGGATAGGCAGAGACAACGGAACGCCACTTACCACGATCCTGACACAACACCCTCGCTTCCTTCACATCCACAATTCTTTTCATGCACGCCCGACGGTTAATTTTTTTATTACATTAATGATTGGTAAGCCTCGTTTATCTTTTATATAAAAACTAGCGATAAATAATTTTATTTATGTACATATAAGATTTATTAACAATTGCGATTAAATATTTACGTATATATTTTTTTACTATAAATTCAACTTTCGCAATGAGCTTTATTTTATTTTAATTCTAGCAAAGCATCAATTTAACTTTTATATTAAAAAGTGTTCCAATATAAAAAATATATGTAGTTACAAACAATTACATATTTTAAATTGTTAACAGAATGCAAATGCAAATGAATCAACGTAATATTTACACCAATGAATGGCCTAAAGCAAACTGTTTTGAATTAACGTAATATTTACATCAATGAATGGCCTAAAGTAAACTGCTTTGAATTAACGTAACGTTTACACCAACGACCTAAAACAAACTGTTTTGAATTATCGTAATATTTACAACAACGGTCCAAAGCAAACTGTTTTGAATTATCGTAATATTTACAACAACGGTCCAAAGCAAACTGATTTGAATTAACGTAACGTTTACACCAACGACCTAAAGCAAACTGTTTTGAATTATCGTAATATTTACAACAACGGTCCAAAGCAAACTGATTTGAATTAACGTAACGTTTACACCAACGACCTAAAGCAAAGTGTTTTGAATTAACGTAACATTTACACTAATGGCATAAAAGCGAATATTTATCGCATAAAGCACCATTATTAACAAATCACACTTCGTATTACATTTTAGACTAAAGGAGAATATAAAACAAGTTTAGAATTACTAAAACATTGAAAAATTCATTAAGAAAGTTGTGATGGGTCGGTTGTGGAAGAATTATAGACCAACCTTATAGGGCTGGCGTCCACTAAGCCTAGCTGAATGGAATCTCAATTCGCTACCTACATTTACTATAGAAATGTGTCCACTAGTAGAATGTTGTAATCGCGCTTACTTACTTACTTTTCACGGGAATAGGCATTACTATCCAGGAACGTGCCTATAGAGGTAGGGCGATTCCCCGTGAACCAGGAATTGTATACATCATTCTGATGCGGTATGACCATAGAGGAGCAAACCTCATACATCTGTCACGAAAAAAGCCGCTTCAAACGCTTTGACAATGTTACAGAAATCCTAAAAGTGACTGCGGTCATCTTTTCTCTCCCGTCACATTGGGAGCATTATTGCATATCTAGTTGTATATATCAATGGGTATGTATAAGTATTTATTTTTTATTTTTGACAACATAATTTTAAAAAAGCATAATTTTTGACATTTATTGGTCTAAAAATGTCTACATAACATTATACCATTATTTGTTAAAAAAAACAGAATATTATCGAAATATAAAAAACAAGCGATGTGAATGGAAGGATTAATATATGGTTGGCGAGGGCCTTGCGAGGTCATTCAACTTACAGCTGATGGAAGGAGGGACGGATATTGCGGCTTAACTTATTTGAAAATATTTAAAAAGCTAATAATAATAAAAAATAGAATAACGTTTCAGTATTCATGTTTTTAAGGGAATGCCCGTTGTCCTTTCACACCGCGTACAGTTTACCTAAATAGTAATCCGTTATTGGGTTATTAATCAATTAATTTTATTATCTTTAAACGATAAAACCTCATTAAGTCGATATATTAGTTAAATGAGGACACAAAATACATATGAAAATGGAATGTAAACTAAAAATACTAAAATCTAGTAAATAATTCGTATTATGTATTTAATAAACAAATATGAAACGCGGAAAATTAATTAATTAATCAATTAATTAATTGATTAATCAAGCACTTATTAAATAATTAATTCTAATTGTCTAGTAAAATATTACAAGTCTATAACATTAATATGGAGATTTTTTTTAACAGTAGCCCAGATATGTAGCCAGAGTCGCCTACGCTATGCCGGCTTAAGAAGACGTACGCGTACCGTTTTAGTCGACAGCGCACACTTCTCATATATTTAGGGAAAAATATTAATCGGAGCGTATCGTCACAGACGCGTATAATTTAACGTAATATTACACACAAAATCTTTGCACGTATCTTTAGATTCTGATGTAGACAGATTAATGTCTTAACGCAACTTTTTAGTAGTCGTTCAAACTTTATGACGTCTCGGAAGTTAGCTGCGGGCGCTACTGATACATCAATTTGTGTACAGCGCCGCCGTAAAGTTCGTACTATACCTATTCGACTATGTAACAGTAAAAAATCTATCTTTCTGTTTATAAGCTTGCAATTGTGGCAAAAGCGGTTCTTGTCTACTGAAAAACTCATTCAATATTTGCTGCGAGATCATCGTGGCTAAGAACTGTTCCAGTGTAATTGCCCACATGTCGTCTGTGGGCTCGCTTGTCGACAGACTCCTCTCTTGTATCGGTGTGTTGCCGTTTGGATCCAGCTGGAAATTAAAAATATGTTTAAAACAAAATAGTGGTAGGCAGACTGTCTGCCGTCCTGGGGTAGTACCACCGCTTGTCGCGAGCCAGGAATAACGAGTGTCAACCTGATGGTGTACAAGTCGGCATAGTGAAGGCGATACCTGTCTGCAGAATTTTATATGTGGTAGCAATTGTTTCTCTTCATGCACTGTTACATGACGTGGAAATGTGTCCTGCCGATATTTAACACCAGCTCGAGGACGAAGGATATCGGAGACGAATATTGCCTAGAGATGCTTCTCCGCTCATGTATCACACTTTAGCTTAACATTAGGAGAAGTGGTATCGGCTGGCTAAAATTTACCTCCAAGTAGACAAAATAAAAAATATACTATACCACAGATGTATCAGTCTGCGGTTCTGTGGGACTGCTTGAAGATGTCTCCAGTTGCAACTCTGGCCGGTAATTCATTTCACCTAGTTGAAGAAGAAGAGCACCTACAAATAAATTATAGTTATTTATAAACAAGCCGTTGATCGCAACTTTATATGCATGCTGGATATGCTATCGACTTTTCTCGGACAGTCATAAACATTTGACAACATAGAAGACAAAGTACCAACCTAACAGTTTTGTAGATTATTTTGTTGTCTATGGTTATCACCTCACAAACTTGTCAAATATCTTTTGTTTGTGTTTTATATGAATAACTATTGTAATTTTTAAAACAAAACTATACTATAAAACACGATCTTTTAAATTAACAGGGAGTTTTTTTAAATCAAAACTGAACTTTTGACAAATATATATTTTTTTGTAAATTCTCCCATTCTGGGAAGGCAAACGGATCAAAGCCTATACAGCCATTATTTTTTTCCTGGTCCTTGGCAATGGTTTAGTTTCGAACTTTCGACCGAAACGTTACGATTACAATCGCAATTTTAAAAAAATAATAAAAAAGAACAAAGCAATTAATAAAAGTTTTCCAGAAACACGTGTCAACTAAATTAATCTATATTATCAAAAAATATGCAAAAAAGACAGCTGCCACCAGATACACCTCCCCAATTAGGATACTACGGAAATTTAAAAAAAATCTCACCAGCCGTGACGACAGCTTCATACAACTGCGTATCATGTTGTGCCAAATGATGCAACACGGCTAATAGTTGCACGAAATGTGCTCTTGGTAATGGTGGTGCGTTATTGGATCCCGATGGAAGAGAACCCGGAGTGGAGGGAAGCGATGCTGGTAATCCAACAAATGCTGCGGCTCTCACCGACTGAGGTGTCGCTTCCGGCGTCTCCCAGAATATACCTGTTGATTTTTTATTATAGATTATATGACAAGTCAAGAGTTAGGCCATAGATTGCGGTTTAAGTCATTTTCGAAAGTAAATTAAAATCCTCAAGCATAGTGGGGGCTACGTTTAAATCTTGAAGTCTCTTCCTTACCTGAGGTACCAGACGGTGTACTACTACTGGCAGACTTATCCATTGATGTCTCAGTTAAACTCGTACTTTGAGCTGGTGCTGCTTCCGGTGTCTGCGGATTCTCTATGCTGGAATACATGCACCAATATCATTCATTCATTTTCTATCATTTTTAATAATAGTTCGGCATAAGCCTGGTGGAAAGTTAGAGTGCAATCAATAACAGTAGAAGTAGACTACAGAGAAATTTCTGCAGCCAGCAGTCGCCTCCGTTATGCCGGCTAGAGAAGACGATGGAGACACTTGGTTACTTGGTTACGACCAAGGTACATTATAACAAACTGATACTGGTCAGAATTTAGCGAGGTTCGAACACAGGACTCGTCGATCGTGAGTTCACGCGTCTTACCGCTAGACCACGGCTGCTCTTTTTTTAAATTACTCATTACTCTACTTATGCGAAAAGTCTTTTGACCTCACTAACCTTTCAAAAAATGACAAAGCATCATCAGCGACCTCATCTCCAGTTTCAGTAAGCATAGTGGGTCGTAAATCTTGTTTGGCTAATAGAGGCGGTGTATGCATGCAATATAAAGCTCTGAGTCGAAGTGAACACTCAGCTCTCATGGACAACCCTAAAGCTAGGGAGAGACCACGAGCACTTACGAGACCGTCATCGTCTTCATCCATCAGCTGAAATAGAATAAAAAAACACGCATGAGGCTTGGCTGATTATAAAAAAAAGAAACAGAAAAACTGTGTTTCCTTTCCCCTCCAAAACTTTGATATAAGTTGTTTCAAAGAATAAAACTGAACAAGTGCTTACTGGCAATGTCATTTGAAATAGAAACAATAAAATAATAATAAAATAAAAATAAAAAAAAATAAAAAAAATAATAATAAAAACAAAAATAAAAATTCAACTTAGCCTAAAATAAAAGAAACAAATAAAATAAGATAATACTCGTACATGAAGACATTTTTTGGAATACAGTAATAACTGTTCATTCTTAGTTTTTAAATATTGAAAAATAAATCAGCGAGTACAGGTAATTGTAAATAAAAATTGGACTCCGCACTAGTTGAACTGTATGACGGCAGCCCTTGTTTTACGGTGCACATTCGTCCCTTCAAGCCAGCATAGCGGAGGCGACGGTTTGTAGATTTTAGAGCTTGTACACTGTAACTAAACATCAAATGAAATGTTGTAGCCGAGCTATATTTAAAAAAAATTCAATACCCAGCTGTAAATATAACCGTGCCTTAGAAAGATACAATTAGCTAGACTGGGCTTTGTATAGCGTCGTCTCTGTCACTCGTAATACGGCAAAATTAAGAAGTACTTTAACAAAATATCAAGTTACATACAGCAACTACTCTTTAATTTGATCGGTTTATAATCTTTATTTAATTAACTAAACAAACTAACCTTAAACATTCGAGCAGTAACAAGTTCACCATACTCCCCCTTAGCCCATGGTGATAGAGCACCAAATAGCGTTTTGAATTGTGAATAATCAAGTTTATATGACTCGTAAGGCGCCTCCAAACGTTCACAAGGAACACGTTTCGCCCACAAAAGTTCTTCTCTTATCGCGTTTAATAATTCCTTGAATAATAACATTAAGATTAATATAGAGCGGCCGTGGTCTAGCGGTAAGACGCGTGAACTCACAAATGATGAGACCCGTGTTCTAACCTCGCTAAATTCTGACCGGTACCAATGTAACTATGTCAGTAGTTTGGTCGCTCAGTGTCTATAGGCACTATTAAAGAGTTGTAGGCTGGTTATTAGCCCAGTCTGTCGTCCTGGGGTAGTACCACCACTTTCGAATGTGAAGTGAACTTATTGCGTTTCGGGAACAGTTTGGAAGTAGCCAGGTGCATTTTCGTCTCCTCAGGCCGGCATAGCGGAGGCGACTGCTGCTTCTAGAAATTTATCTGTGGTTGCAGTTTTGTTTGTTCATGGACCGCTGGATGCTGAGCTAAAACAAGTCCCCATACCTGTAATTCATCCGGTTCGAGTAGCTTGTCTTGTTGCAAAGCTCTCAAAGTATTCCTTTCGAGTGACTCCTCGAGTTGTTTAACTACCTTAAGTCTATGATTTAACCTTAAATGCTCTATTGATTCACTCGATAAACTATTACCATATAATCTATATGATTGATATATCAAATCTTGTATCTTTATTGTCTGTAATTATAGGAAAAATTAAGTTAATAAAAATCAAATTTCACTACCGTGACGCAACGACAACCTACTCCGATTAAGTCGGCAAAAGCTGCGTGTTATGGTTGGGGTCATTACAGGACACCTGGCCCTAAACAGGCACTACTATAATATAAATGTTACAGACAGCCCTTTATGCAGAGGATGTCTGGAACAGGTGGAAACGGTGCACCACGTGCTTCTGAAGTGCAGCAGCGTTGAGGCACCGAGAAGGAAGTTCCTGTGGACATCGTCAACACTCCCTGAGGCGTGCCGGAACGTCGACGGCGTACTGGCCCTCATGCAGGAGACAGGATGGCTTGTATAAGTACGGCAGGACGCACCAGGGACCCCCACGGTGGGTTTGCGTGCGGAATCCAGCCCGGAAAATCAAGAATTTAGAAGTCAATTAAAAGGAGTAAAAGGCGACTCCTGCCTGTAAATCTTTCTCGGTAGTAGCAGTTGTTTCGATTCGTAGACCATACTCTAGCTTTACATCAGGCGGAGTGTTGTCACATGCCGAGCTACAAGGACGCTTCTGGAGGTGTGCAGGAACGTGAAGAGTCTCCTGTCCTTCCTGGAAGATATCGGGTGGCTGCAGTGAAGCGGACCACCACATGCACAACGAGCGGCCATGGCTGCTCAATGGGCAAGGTCCAAAAAAACTAACCCATAGTGAATCGAAAACCATTTCGAGATATTACTTCAATTAGAAGAATTTTTTGATTCTCGTCTGAAAATACTTAAAACTCGAGGAGATATTTGAAAAACTGTAATGACCGTCTTCGACCTTTCACTTCGACTTTCGTACCGTTTGACAAGATAGAATACAAAGTACCAACCTAACAGTTTTGTAGATTATTTTGTTGTCTATGGTTGTCGCCTCACAAGTTTGTCAAATATCTTTTGTTTGTGTTTCCTAACAATAACAGTGTTTTATACGAATAACTATTGTAATTTTTAAAACAAAACTACACTATAAATACGATGTTTTAATTAACAGGAACTTTTAAAATCAAAAGTTTGTTTGAACTTTTGACAAATGATTTTTTTTTGTTCATTGGCAATGGTTTAGTTCCGAACGAAACCTCAGGTTTGCTATATTACGATCGCAATTTTTAAAAATTAATAAAAAAAGAACAAAGCAAAAAGTTTTCCAGAAACACGTGTCGACTAAATTAATCTATATTATCTAAAAAAATATGTAAAAAAGATAGCTGTCACCAGATACACCTCCCCAATTGCGGAGAATGAGCCTGCGAGAAATCTACAATCTACATATGCCGAGCTATAATAAAAAATATAAGTCAATATACTATTATGTGACAAAATTAAGAAGTACACCTATAAAATTTCAAGTTAAATAAGTTAAGTGATATTTAATTTTGTCAGTTTACCTTACGCGGACTCCTCGGTTCTGTAGACAACGCCATTGCCTCCTCATTGTATATACCTTCTAAATATTCGTTGAACACTTGCATAGCTTGACCGTCGTCTGTACATTTTAATAATGTATCACGGTTAATGTCCAATATTGTTAGTGTTACCTGTGAAAAAAAAAAATTAAAAAAACTTATTCACATATTTTTCCCAAAGAATACGTGAAATGTACTCATTCTAATTCTCTCTGCCTAATTCTATAAATTTAGATTTTCTTCCAAATCAAAATATTGGGATTACAGCAACCAATATACCAATTAGATTTATAATAATTTAGATTAAACAAATGTTTGAATGTTTCTCTGCCAAAAGAAAGAGGCAGGGTGCGGAAATTAAAGTCATTAACAGACATGAGTAGGGTTGCCAGATGTTTTGAAAAAAAAAAACCACTAAAAAAATATAACAGCCGGTCCCATGAGTAAAAAATAAAGCTCAGGTATAGTGAGAGCTACTTTTTTAAAATACATACCTGAAATATAACTTTAGCGCCATCATAAAAGAAGCAGTCCATGACATTGACAGCGCTCTCGTATGGCATTACACTTATAAACAGCGTGAGAAACCATGACAGTGAAATCATGTTCATCATCCCCAATTCATCTAACTTCGCATGCAACTCTGGTAAATGCGCTTGAGTCAACTCCTCTAACACACCTTGATCTACCTGTAATATTGATGTTTTAAATTTTTTTTTTGGCATTATAACAATTTGCCATTGTCAAGGTAATTTTTGCGGATCACGGGTCATTCTTTAATCACACTAAACAGTCAGGTCGAGTCCCAGTCAAGTCAAAAATAGCTTCAGTAAAGTGAGTTTACTGAAACTTCCTACAGAGTTTCGGAGGGAAAATAAAAACACATGTTCTCTTCTTTTGAATTGTTTTCCCACGCTTATATGGTTAATAATCCACCATTATTAACCAAGTTTAGGAAAATAATTCAAGACAGACAACTTAATGTCTTTGGGCGGCTGCCAAAAATAAAAAAAAAATCCGTGTAGTGACATAGTTCGGAATGCAGCCGGGAATAACGAAAGGAGTATGCAATGTCAACCTGAACGGCGCTTATTTGTCTCCTCGAGTCGTATAGGTCCTTAATATTCCAGTCTGCTCTCCTAGAAGTCCTTAGTGTGAAGTGATTTACTTACCAGAGCACCGACAACTCTTGTATTGTAATAATCTGGTAACAAAGTTTCACAAATAGTTGCAAGTAACCAAAATGCCTGCTCCTCCGGACAATAAATTAGTAACACTGAAGCGACAATGTTCATAGCCTGGCAATACCCAATCTTCGGATTCATGCGTGCGTACGCGCATAGAACACGACGTAACGCAGATATACCTGAAAATATAAAGACAAATTTAATAACATTACTGGTATCGTAATTCTTTCTTTTTTATTATTACTGCTAAATGTGTTGTGGAGAAAAAAGCAGTATTTTTAACTATATTTTCTTATTGTAGCTCGGCATATAATAACACTCCACCTGATGTAAAGCTAGAGTACGGTCCATGAACGGAAAAAACTGCTACTATCTCTACGGGCAGCAGTCGCCTCCGCTATGCCGGCCTGAGGAGACGAGTATGCACCTTCTACATTGACAGTGCACACTCCTCTCGCAATATCTGGCTACTTTCAAACTGCTCCCGAAACGCTAAGGTCACTTCACGGGTGTTACATTCGAAAATGGTGGTACTACCCCAGGACGGCAGACTGGGCTAATAACCATAATCAGTCTGCCTACCACTCTCTGATTATATAGTAGATTGGAATATGACAACACTCTCTTTGATATTCACTAAAGTGCGCCATCCAGATTGACAAATAACCATCATCAGTCTGCCTACCACTCTTTAATAGTGTCTATAGGCACTGAGCGATCAAAGTACATGTAACAAAGTTACATTGGTACCGGTCTTTTAGCGAGGTTCGAACACGGGTCTCATCGATCGTGAGTTCACGCGTCTTACCGCTATACCACGGCCGCTCTAAATGTGAATAAACAGTTCAAAGTAGTATGATAATTACTGCACTTACCGACATCATTTTGAAAAGCTGGATGTTCAGGTAACGACCTATGCAGATCTCTTTCAATTTCATCATTAGCCTGATTCTTAGATGACAGTGCTTCATTCACTAATTTCTCATACAGCCCTTTATTTTGTACTTTTTGTAGAATCGAACCAGAGAACACACTCCACAGTTCACCTCTCAAGGATTCCGGTATACCTTTGATGACGAGCTCACTACCTTCCACTATTTGATACATGCTTACACCACGACCCACTTCTGACATGTGGTCTTCCCAGTCTTTTTCCTAAAATAATTTTTTAAAATAGTAAACTGGCATATGACAAAACCAAAAAATATCCAATTTCAAACAGTATTCAAAAATTTATTTATATTATACAGGTGATTTTTTTTCAGGTGAAAATAATCACTACAAAAACAGCAAAACATAAAAAAATCAAATGTTGATTCCTTTAGCTAGCTGCTACTTGATCCTTATTAGCGATATTATCGGCTAGCGCAATAAGTTTTTAAAAACATATCAATGAGTTTGATTACTGGCTGAGAAAATGGATTTTTCAATAATCGAAGGCGGTTTTCATCAAAACCGGCCTCGAGACTTCCTTTATTATTATTATTATTTAAAGTATTTTTAAGTACACTTGATATACAGGATATGCAACTGTGAGCTCGCAATGGGATAACCCCAAGGAATGGCTTAGTATAGAAACGTCTACAAAACGCAAGTTGACCAAGTAAAAAAATGTCAATAATGACAATATTTGGATATGTTCTATCTAGCCGTGTCGCTTTATGACATGACGCTTCAAACGCAGTGTGAAGAGATAGCAAGCCGGCATGGCGGACGCGACTGCTGTCTGCAGATCCCCTTCTCTGACAGCAGTCACCTCCATTCATGGATCGCACAAATTTGCCAATTAGGTGTTCTAATAAAATAAAAACTTACTTTTTTCTGTTGTATTTGTTTAATAGGCGATGTCTGATGTGTTTTGAAGAGCGTCATCAGTGGCGGTTGCGGTGTCCAAGCCGGTACATCATCACGGCGCTCCAAAGCACGAGTCGGTCGTTCCCTGTTGTATTCGTACATATTGCTGTTTGCAAACCGTAACAATATGTAACAATTTTTATCATACAAATGCATTTTATCGGCACAGAGATAACTGATATTACAGAGTAAATGTCGCCTCCGCTATGCCGGCTTGAGGACGTGAGTGTGCACCATCCAGGTTAGCAGGGTAATCCCGAGGTCAGTTTTAAGTAATATACGTATTTATTACTAATAATAAAGCCCCATGCATTTGTTAATAAACTTTACATATTGTTAGTTTTGTTTATGAAAAATTTTAATGGTGCAGGTATTATACATGGACGAGTTAAAGCAATTATGCCCCAATGACAAGAATTAACATATCAATAATATATATTTTTAAATGCTTTTAAAGTAACAGTTGTTTCCATTCATGGACCGCACTCTAGCTTTACATCAAATTTAAAAAAAGGCACTGAGCAACCAAAATGGTTACATCAGTAACAGTCAGAATTTGAGCTGTAACCATGGGTCCCATAAATAGTGAGGTCTATTCTCTATCGCTAAACCATGGCCACGCATTTCTGGTACTCGAAGTAATCGTGATGTCACTCGTCAGAAACAATCGGCACTTAATGATTGATAAAAAAATGAAAGAATGAATAATAAATGTGAATAGAAGCAAAGCAAATAAGAAGTTTATTTCCTTGCAAAAGAATCACCAGAACAAAGATCTTACTTGGTTAATTTAGCTAATAATTCAGAGATTTTGTGCACAAGAAAATCTCTATCAGATATATTTCCAAATAAAAAGACTGTATGATGAGCGGTCGTTATCAGTATACTTCCAGAATCTCCTGAACTTCCAGTGCCGCTTGCATCGGCACGTTCTACTTGATGAACATTACGAAGTGGTATTGTTAAACGTACTAAGTTTCTGACCTGAAAATGAAATTAAACATACGGATGTGAGATATGCAGAGGTACTAAATATAAAGTAGGTTAGTGGAAGTCAATGTTTTATATCAAACATCTATTGCGATGCCGTGACGACGCAGTTTTTTTTAATTGTAGCTCGGCATATGACAACACTCCGCCTGATGTAAAGCTAGAGTGCGGTCCACGAATGGAAACAACTGCTACTACTGAGAAATATCTACAGGCAGTAGTCGCCTCCGCTATGCCGGCCCGAGGAGACGAGTATGTACCACCTAGATTGATAGTACACACACATCTCGCTGTATCTGGCTACTTTCAAATTACTCCCGAAGCGCGACAAGGTCTCTTCACGGGTGTTACATTCAAAAGTGGTGGTAGTACCCCAGGACACTAATAACCATCATTAGTCTGCCTACCACTCTTTAATACCACGCGATCAAAGTACATATAACAAGTCACATTGGTACCAGTCAGAATTAGCGATCGTGAGTTCGCGCATCTTATCGCTAGACCACGGCCGCTCATACACAGTGGACAATAATCAGACTTTCATAGACATAATACCCCTTTTTTCAGCAAGCATTATATTGTTTTATATTCTGCACATGACTCTTATTACGTTGCAATAAGGACTACTCTGTGGCCACTATGAATATGTAAAAAAAAATATATTAAAAAGAAAAATATGCTTAAAACACCATATTTTGTCTTAAATAATTGTCCAGTGATGACTCTATTTTTTAACAAATCTAAGCTATCCTAAATCCTAAGTTTCTAGTTAAAATAAATATAAAAGTAAAAAAAATGCAGTGTTAATTGTAAAAGGGAAAACAAACTAATTCATGTCCATGTCCAAGACCAAAAAAAAAAAAAAAAAAGTTAGTTACCAAAACGATACTTACCCTACTATCGAAACAAATGAAATTTTGTGATAAATACAATCTTCCCCACTTCTTTTTCTTATCATAGGGTGTCCATAAAGTACACACTTCAGTACCATCAAGCTTTTCAGTTTGTGGTAATCTAAACCTTAATGTGTATAAGTTAGACTGCTTTTTAGCATCCAAGTCTCGCTTCAAAAAAGAAGCCTTCTTTTGTACATTTTTACTTAATTTTGTCAATAACTCTTTGTCTATGTTAAATGAGCCAGATTTGTCGTCAATTAATCTAGAATAAACAATATATTAAGGAATTAATTTAGCCACTTGTAAAACTCATTCTAACGGTTTTGTTTGTAACCAATGAAAACTTAACAAAGTACTGCGCTGCGAGTGCCAAATTAGTTAAGAAATTAAAAAAAAAGTTTGTTCAAAAGCACAGTTTAATAATGAGGATGTGTGCCCTGTAATTGTATGGTGCACATACGTCTCATAGAGGCATAGCAGGCGTGACTGCTATATCTAAACATTTATTTATGTTAGCAATTCTATCCGCACAGAAAATACCTTTAACCTACTATAAAAAAAAACTATATTTTTTTTTTAGCAACACTATCTGTCACAGTAAGGACATTCAGCATTGGTTGTGGGTTATTGGGGTTATTTGGCATGTGCGGTACATGTCCAGTGACATGTCCTTCTCGATATCAGCGGAGGAGCTCCTTAACATCCTCCAGATTTGAGCTATGCGAGGTCTCTTGGCACTTTCCTTTTTAATCTTCGTCTCGGTTTTGTCTTTGTGAAGAGCTCGGAAGCAAGTTTGTTGGGGTGGTTTAACATGCGGTCTTTGTATTTTCTTGCTGTATTACAAGCAACCGTTCTTACAGTGGGTATATTTAGATCATTATGAATAGATTCGTTTGTTATGAACCATGGTGCATTTAACATTGTTCGTAGAAACACTAATAACTATAATAACTTACTGTTTCATAGCAATATTAGCTAATTGTTGCATGAGAGCAAACATTTCATTTTTTTTGAACACAAAAGTAAAATAGTATTCTCCGTCCCTCGTCACGACTTTAATTGAATCCGGAAACAGGAAACTGTTACTTTTAGCTAAGCCCGTGACATCCGCCCAACGGATTTTAATTGTAGTTTTCTGGCCAAGTATGTACGAGTAGAAACACATGTATCTTACTGAGAGATACATCCATCCTTGTACAGGTAAACGACCTTTTAAGTAGCTGGAAGAAAGGAGTAAATATTTACCTCAGACTGATCATAACCATCACCATATATTTATTTTTAAAAGTAGTTCTCTGTTGGTCCTTCCTGATCTAACACTTTTTTTATTAAAGATCTGTATATGACAACACTCCATCTAATGTTAATGTAGTGTGGTCCATTAACAGAAACAATTGCTACCACAGATACATTTCTACAGGTAGCAGCTATGGCAGCTTGAGATAAATGTAAACCATCCAAATTGGCAGTGCACACTCCTCTCGCTATACCTAGCTACTTTAGAGCGGCCGTGGTCTAGCGGTAAGACGCGTGAACTCACAATCGATGAGACCCATGTTCGAACCTCGCTAATTCTGACCGGTACCAATTTAACTTTGTTATATGTACTTTGGTCGCTCAGTGCCTATAGGCACTATTAAAGAGTGGTAGGCAGACTGTTGACGGTTATTTGTCCAGTCTGCCGTCCTGGGGTAGTACCACCACTTTTGAATGTAACACCCGTGAAGTGACCTTGTCGCGTTTCGGGAATAGTTTGAAAGTAGCCAGGTATAACGAGAGGAGTGTGCACTGTCAATCTAAGATGGTACATGCCCGTCTTCTCAAGCCGGCATAATGGAGACGACTGCTACCCGCACAGGTTTCTCTGTAATAGCAGTTGTTTCCATTCATGGACCGCACTCTAGCTTTACATCAGGCGGTGTTGTCACATGTCGAGCTACAATAAAAAAAACTTCCAAAATGGTACTGAAACGCGACTAGGTCACTTCATGGGTATTACACTTGAATTCTCTTAAGGGTCTTGTCATGAGCATTTTCGCATGGACCTCTTAGAAGTTAGAAAACATGTAAGTATTAATTGTTCTTGATAAACTCACCTGCAAGAATAGTAACAAACCAACTTCTCATCTTTAGGCATATTAAATAATTGATGAAATTCATAATCAACATTTTTGAACGTAATTGTGTCTTCATCTAAAAAAGAATTTTACTTCTCTTAGTTATTATTAATTGATTAATGAATACAGGATTGAAATTAGACTGACGTAGTAATAATAATAATAATTCCCTTGGGCTAGGCCCCTGAACATGTTAATAACCAGCTACAGACCGAGAATATTTAAAAAATAAATAAATAATAATGACAATAATCTTTATTATGTATGTCGGAACGGTCATGAATACGGCCTCTCATTTGAACGATTATGGAAACTAACTTGGAACAAAATGAATGCGTGGTCATGGGTACAAGCACTAACTGAATATGAAACAAAAACGTCGGTACGCTTTGACAGTCTCTGAAAACAAGCCACACGGCGAACATGTTGTAACTTGTTTGTCCGGAGGAACTGTCGTGTTTCAGCATATTTGCTTAGTTATCGCCCACAAATGGAGGATAGAAGCCTTGGACCGCTCGTCCCGTTCTGTCATCAGAAGTAGGAATTAACATAAACATCTTTCCCGTTCTGTCATGTATATAAAAAAAAAACAAAATAGGCAGCCTTATTACTGAGTTAATGGGTCTTAAGACCAGTGACCAACGTACGTACGTAACAATGTATAGTGTGGGGTACTTTCTGGCAATTAGACAATTTTATTTGGACAGTCTGCTTTATTTTAGCGTTGTAATCATCTATATAGCAAAATATCAAATATATCTGATGGTCTAAGTAGCAAAATTTCCATATTATATAAAACTAAAAAACTTATATTACATACTGGCTTTTGGTTACTGCTTAATTTATAAATATTATGTTATTTTTCTATGTCTTGTCACTCAAATATACAAGCTTTTGATGGTACAACACATAGATATATATACTGGAGGTGCAAACTTCATACATCTCTGACACAAAGAAACCGTAGGCCGCTTCAAATGATTTGATAATGTTGCAGTCAAGTAAAATACTAACTGACAGAGAATCTAAACGTGGCTGTGGCCATGTTTTCTCTCACATCACATTGGGAGCATTATTGCACATCTAGTTGTATATATCAATTGTACAACTAAGTTTTTTTACTAAGAGAAAAAACTGCAAAATAGGCAACTTCGTATACATATTAGTCCAACATGTGTAAAGTCCATGAATAGAAACAACTACATACCAAGTACTAGCACAAAGAAGTGACAATGTCACATGGTAACAGTTTCCGTGAAGTGGCCTTGTCGCATTTCAGGAATAGTTTGAAAGTAGCCAGGAGTATGTACTGTCAATCTAGATAGTACAAATTCATCTCCTCAAGCCAGCATAGCGCCTCCACTATGCTGGCTACTGCCTGTAGAGATTAGTAGCAGTTATTTCCACTCATGGACTGCATTCTAGCTTTACATCAGGCGGAGTGCTATCACATGCCAAGCTACAAAAAGAAAAAAATGTATGCTTGGAAAGTGTGTGCACAGATTGACAGAATAGACTTCCTCTTGTCATACCTGGCAACTCAATTCATGGGTGTTCCACTTGAAATTGATGATGGAATAATAGATTGGGCAATTACCATCATCAATCTGCCTCCCATTCTTTTAAATTAAGACTTATATTAAATAATTTACTTTTTTTAAATTTAGTTTAATATTAGTAATATTACCTTCAGTTATAGCTTCTTGTTCAGTTGCAATAATAGAATTAATTTTACAACAAACAAACTCTGTCACCTCTTCTTCAGAATCAAAGGAATGCAATGTTGGGCATACATTATCAAATAACCATTGCCAATCTTGTTTAATCTCAGATTCGGTCAATGCTGTAGCTATTACTGAAAAAAGAAATCAATTATATCTTATCTTTAACTTTATAAACAAAGAAATTAAGCACGTTTAAACTACCTACAATAATATTTGTAAAATATTTTAGAGAATTGTTTACCATAATATATTTCTGATTTCGGTGTTTGATGTAGTATCCTGTAAGGAGCTGGCTTTTTATCAAGGACACTATCTATTGTCCCAACTAAAATCGACGATAAACCTTTGGATTTGCCATGACCTTTCCTTCTTTGTAAGACGAAATATAATGTAGTCTCATCATTGTCCCTGAAAATAATGCACCAGTTAGTACTTACTAACAGATAACAACAACGCATATTACCACAATACAAAAGATAAGCAGTTATGATTACTAATAGTAATGGATATTATTTGCATACCAAAACCCAGTTTTAATGAAAATTTCTTGCGGCTTCACCCACATATTGAATTACTATAGCTGTTAAAGTAAGAAGTTTTAAAATATTAATTTTGGTAAATACATATTTTGGGGAAATACTTTGAAAATATTCTAACACCAAAACAACACAATCCGCGTAAATTCCTCGCTCTCCACGGTTGACAGTTCGAGTCTCGACGAACAATATATTTTTTTAGTACACATTAAGTCATAGAGTCTAGATAATACAGCTTTCAGTTTATTTCAGAATATAACGTTAAGGGCTGATTTTGCTTTTTCAGCTATTTATTAAGGCATAACAATAAACGCAAATAAAATACTATAATTTATTAACATAATATTACAAAAGGCAAACACAAAACGACATATGAATTAATGGTGTTTTTCGTGTTCTTTTTCTGCCATTTGTCTTTGTGTTTCAGCCCAATTTCTTTTATATTCAGGCGAATTCACAGCATTGTGTATTTTTACTATAACTACAAAAAAAGTAGTTATCACACCAGGAGGGTAGTACATCCAAATGAAATTATTCTTCAAATAATGAAAATACGGAAACTGTGCTATCTTGGCTGATATTGTATAAGGGTATATCATATGACGTCCTGATTTCCTGAAAATTTATTACACGATATAGGTAGATTTAACAACATATCAGTTTCCTTGGATTAATAGGTCTGATTGATGATGAATGATGAAATGATCTAACCCTGCAATTAATCCACTGTCTCGAAATTTCTTCTCTAATATCGAATAAAACCCAGCAAGTAATTTTTGTGTATTAACCATTGTTTATTTATTTAATATATAGTTTTATCTATACTAATTTAAAATATGTCAATTTGAATTTTTTGACATGACGAGATTTTTTCACTCAAGGCTTGTCATAAATTCTTTTATTTTTTCAGCATTTTTCAGGATGACATCAAACTATAAAATAATTTGTCGAGTTTTGGCGGCCAGCTTGAGACGTCAGGTTATCTGTCTTGAATTATTTTCCTAAACTTTTGTTTCTTCGAGTGTTATAATGGTAGATTATATTATTAACCATTAAGGGTTCGTTAACGTGCGTGAGTGTGGGCAAACAATTCAAAAGAAGGGAACCTGTGTTTCCATTTTCCCTCCAAAACTCCGTTGGAAGTTTCAGTAAAGATTCTACCATGTTACTGGAGCAATTTTTGACTTGACCTGACTGTGATGAATGAATGACTCGTGATGCACAATATATTAACTTGATGCAACAATATGTACTTTGACATTGGCAAATTGTTATCGCCATATAAAAAAAAATAATTTGACATTTCTTCCTTCTTCGTGGTTCTTCCTTCAGTGCTGCAGTCTCGGAGGATTATACAATTTCCTCTTAGCACGTATTTTGTAATAATTTATTTGTCATCTTATTTTTAATAATTACTGTTTTTACAATGACAGACAACGATAAAGAAGAAGCCGCTAATTTGGTAAGTGAGTGTAATAGTGAACAAATATAATTTAAACAAATCGTTAAAGCTGTGTCTGTCAGAGGTTCTTACATGGTTATTACTTATTACTTATGTCTTGCCTATTGTTCATTAATTTATTGTAAAATAACTGTTTATTTATAGAAAGCCGAGTTTGAGTGGTTGTTGCGCGAGGAAGTACACTCTGTTTTACATCAACTACATTCAGTATTGGTGGTATGTGTTCCATTAATAGTGTTTCATTTAATTCACGTCGATGTTAGATTTATAATTGTGATATATTTTTAGGAGTGTGCTTATCGTTTCCCAGTACCATTGTATGGTAATGAAGGTCAGAAACAAGATAAATTCATACTTACATCGCAACCAGAACAACTCAAGTGTATCGTGACCCTGACTGGAGATAGCATAACTCATGCAGTAAGTAAAATTAATGAAAATTATTTAGATATTTAGGTCGGGTATGTTAATATTTGTTTAGACGTTAAAATATCAGTTAAAATAATGTTATATAAGAATAGTAAACTATAAAAGTTTTATTTACGAAGTTAAATTTAACATGTAAGTTAATATTTGTAGTATTTTGTTTACTTTTATACCACCAGTATATTTAATTTTTTTTTAAACATTGTTTAGTGATTCATACAGTGGTGGACTAAGGCTAAAGCGGGCCCTAGGCAACATTGTAATTCCGGGCCTATTTTTCAGTCATGATACATACTTTGCATTTCGTAAAACCTAATTTTCGGGCCCCAAAAATTACGGGCCCTAGGCACGTACCTAGGTTGCCTAGGACTCAGTCCGCCCATGGATTCATAGTGTGTCTTTGTTATAGGATATAAGTTTTAAAGTGTTAAGACAAATGCATTCCATTTGCCGGACCACAATCAATCAGGATGGTCCATGGAAACTGCAACAAATCCAAGATGCAGCCAATCATTTGCAACAAGCAATTGGTTACATTGACAATGTGGATAAGGACTATGCTTTTAGGTGAGTTGTATTATTGAGATTTCTATTTTGTTACTATTTAATTTATATTGTTTTGTTAACGTGAAAGCTAACACCTGAGCGTCCCTAGATTTTGTTTTACAACATTGTTTGAAACATAGCAGATTAATGTTGAAATTAAGTAATTTTATAACTTTCTCAGCACTAATTATAATCGCAAATCACTATAATAAACAAATAGCTATGGCACATAATATATAAAATGCTTGTGAAATATAACCAATATAAAATGTTTTTTATATATTCTGTGCCTATAGCTCAGGTGTTGGCTTCCACGTTAAGGAAATGTTTTTATTTATACCATACTTAATATACTAAATTCTGCTTCTATTTGATTTTTTTATAGATTTTTTACATGCTTATCATGTTTTGTATTTTTTGATATGTTATTATTGAATCATCATACTTTATTGTATTGTATTAATTACCTATATTACTTTTAACAGATCGTCAGATGAAGTACTTCATATTATACAGTGTTTATTGGGCTCACTACAAAGAGCAAGATCTGCATTAGTGTTACCAAAGAAAAAAGCAATTGATGAACTCATGAAGAGCAGAAACATGGCAAGTTTTATTTTTCCATTTATTTTAGACGTTCAGATCTTAAGTGGATCAAGCGCACAAATTATAATAGTGGAGATAAGCCCTAAAGTTGCTATCATGTACTTGCCAGTTGCAGTTATATTGAATAAAAATTATTAGCAAATAATTGATTTAAGAACTCGATTCATTATTGTGCTGAACAATTGTTTCAGCATTAAAAGCCTACAGTTAGAGCAAGCCAGTGTTTGTTGGTATAGTCCATACTATATTAATTGGCTTTGGGAACTATGTACAGTAACACCCCGCTTTACGCGAGAAATACGTTCCGCAAAAACTCGCGTTAAGTTAAATTCGCGTATAAGGGGGGTCATGTTTAAGCATAACCAAAAGTCAGTACAAAATGCAAATCAATACATACTTTAATTCTAAAAACACATTGTGTCGTGTTACATTATGCATGTTTTTTTTTTTTACGGAAAAATGTATCTATTGTCTTTCGGGGTGCATTTCGTTTATATTTTGTAAAATATTTTCATATCACGCAACCGTGTTTTTTACTGATTGACACACGGTTAAACACTGTCTATGCTCCAAACCTGAATAAATCTTTGAAAGAGCCATTTTACCGCGAAATTTGAAATTCGCATAAAACCGGAACCGCGCATAACGGGGTCGCGTAAAGCGGGGTATTACTGTTTGGTTGTTGCGATGGTGTTCTGAGCAACTAATCAATGAGTTTTAAATGACCTATCCCACCAATTGAACTGGTGTACTGTTATTTCTGTGCATTTTTAGTAATTTATTTAGTTAGGTTTATTAGAAATTATTAGTGTTGCATGTTTATCACAACTTACGAAATTAAACCTTAAGACTTGGGCTGAAAGATCATAATCCTAGTTTGTTAGAGAAAGACAAGTTTATCAAAATATTTTTTTTTGTTATTGTGCACTCTTCTCCCCAGAAAGCGTTATCACCGAATTTACCAGAAGACTTGGCAATATCGTTCTACATACAATCGCATAAGTTAATATTTGTTACCTATCAACTAAGTACGGTACATGGGTCTATGCGGATGGATTCGTGCCAGTCTGAATGTGCAGTTCCTTGGTTAAGTGATGTCCTGTGGATGCTCACGGCTTCCCTGCATATGTGTCAGCAGCTGAAAGATAAAGTAAGTTTTTTAAATATTATATACAGCTTGATTACCACTGACTGACCTCACCTCATTCATGGAGCACTTCTTGGAGGTCAGCGAGATGAAACTTTTTGATATATATAGAGGGCACCACTGTGATTGATGAAAAATCCGGTACATTCCGAAAGTCCACTCCAACCGTGGAACGCCTTATGTCTGGAATGGAATGAGATAGGGCCAAAGATAGTACTAAAATATTTCAATATCTGAAAAAAAGAAACGGCCGGAGCGAGGAAAAAGGCATTTCCCGTGCGCCTCAGCCAGGCCCCAACTTAACCCAATATAACCTAACGCGAAGCGGCGTCAAAAAACTAGTTTCTGTATAATTTTTTTTACGTTTCTGCAAAGTCGTTTAGCTTTTCTCGTTGGTTCAAATTCGCTTGAACTGTCTTACAGACAAAATTTTTTTTGTATGATACTTCGACGCAAAAACTACAAAATTGAATTATGAATTTTAAACATAGATTCTTTTATCTTATTTTATTTTACATGAAAGTATTTTTGTTAAAGGATTCCATTGTTATTTGATAATACTTGTATATCCGATTTATCAAGATTATACAAGATTTATATCATTGAGTGTACAAAGTTTAATCTTTATTGATTGTCATCGTAACTGTTCGCATCAATACATTTCTTGATTAAGCAGGAAAAAATAACGAATTAATCAAATAAGTATTTATTTATAACTTTATCCTCAATGAATAAGTTTGCCTACATTTTTCGGTTACATATATTTTAAAAAGGTTGTTATTTCGATGGTTGTGAAACCTCACTGTTAGTAAACCTACCACAGCGAAATGTCTGCAGATAGCAGTGTCCTCCACTGTGCCGGCTTGTGAAGACGAAATGTGTTTCAGATATGTTTGGAATCAAATATACTAATATTGTATATGTAAAAGTAACCCCGTCAGTTTAGATAAAATTTGGTAGGGAGATAGAGTGCATCCTAGCGAAGATAGGTTTATCTTTAGTCTCAAAAAAACTGTATTAGGTTAAAAAAAGTTTTGATTAATTTACTGTAATAATAATTCTAATCAAAGTCCCCTAACCTTGGATCCTTCAAATCTAAAAATGCACCTTCTTAAACCGACATAGTGACGGTGACTGGAGCCATGGTGTAAGCGGTTTCGTGCTTAGAATCAACATGAAAAAATAATCCATCATTTTCGAGGTAGACACAATGTTAATTAAAGGCAAGTTGCGGGCAAAATAAAACAAAAGCTACTCGTATTGTTTGGAAATTAGTCACGGTGTTCGTATGTTAAGAGATATTTTAATAAGAATATTGTCCATACAAATTGAATTCAAGGTTTTGAAGCGCTATTGAAATTATCACTTCGCTGCTCTTCAGTGATAAATCGTCTACGTGCTAGTAAAATAAAATTACAGTTTTAATTCACGTTTACATAATGAGAGAGAGAGGAGGAGGAAGAGAGAGAGGGAAGGAAGAGAGAGATGGAAGAGAGGGGGGAGAGGGAAAGAGAGAGTCGTCAGAGAGGATAGAGAGAAAGAAGGGAGAGGAAGAGGACGACTGAGAGTAGAGAAAGAGAGAGAGAAGATAAATTAATGGGGGAGGCTTTGTGTTAAAAAATACTAAAATGCTGTTTACGTAATACTTGAATAAAACTGCGTGTATTTTTTTCTTTCTATGTAGTAATATAAATTGTTTTGTTTTCAGCTCTGCGTGTTTTCGCAATACAAGGATTTTACAGTACCAGATCTGAGTTAAGTTCGTTACCCAGTTGTTTGCGACTTGTTATTTGAGTGTGTGTGTGTGTGTACACGTGTGTCTGTGTGCGTATGCATTTATTTATGGTTACCAAGTCCATTGTTGAATATTATGTAATTTAATATATTCTGTACTTTGTTACTGATGATTTACATCTGCAGAACTTTTTCTCGTTTTTAAGCTTATATAATTAATCGTATACTGTAAAAATCTGCCCACGCTATATATTTTAAGGCAGACTGGAGTAGTGCCACCACTTTCGTGTGGTAACACCCGTGAAGTGTCCTCACCTTCAGTTTTAGCTTAGAAATAGATAGGTATGGAGAGAGGGTGCATTCGTCTCCTCAAGCCGGCATAGAGGAGGTGACTGTTGCCTGCTGAAATTTTTTCAGTTGTTTTCCGTTTATGGATCGTACTTTAGTTACTTAGTTAAAAAAATTAGAAGCGAGAAAATTATGTTTTCAGTTATAACATTATTTGTTACAGAGTTCTTTTAATAATAATAGTGATCTAGTAATTGTTTAGACTTAGTAGTAATGCACTTTAATAATTAATTGTTAAGTTTATTTAGTGCAAATAGTACGTGATTTAAAATTTAATTTAGCAAATTTTTTCTCTTATGTTATTTTATTTATACATATTTACTTAGCTAGTTTAGTACTTTTAAACATAATAAATAACCAAATAAGTTAGCATCACGATTTTTTTTATAGTTAATTTATTAATTAAGGACAGTAGTAAAATATTATTTATTTATTTATTAGGAATTGCCTGTATCTAGGTATGGTTTATAACTTAAACAAAATTTAAAATTTTAGTAAAATTACTGCCTCAAATTACTGGCTTAGTATTGTATATAGACGATATGAAGCAAAATGTGTAAGGCACACTGGGCTAATAACTATCATTAGTTTGCCTAATTTATTGTAGCTCGGCATGTGACAACACTCCGCCTGATGTAAAGCTAAAGTGCGGTCCATGAATGGAAATAACTGCTACTACAGAGAAACCTCTGCTACCCAGTCGCCTCCACTATGCCGGCTTGAGGAGACGAGCATGTACCATCTTAGATTGACAGTGCACACTCCTCTTGTTATACTTGGCTACTTTCAAACTTTTCCCGAAACGCGACAAAGTCACTTCATGGGTGTTACATTCGAAAGTGGTGGTACTAACCCAGAACGGCAGACTGGACAAATAACCATCATCAGTCTGCCTACCACTCTTTAGAATTCTTTGAAATCCTTATAGCGAGAGGATTGTGCACTGTCAATCTAGATGGTGCATACTCGTCTCCTCGGGCTGGCATAGCGGAGGCGACTGCTGCCCGTAGAGATTTCTCGGTGTAGCAGTTGTTTCCGTTGATTGACCGCACTCTAGCTTTACATCAGGCGGAGTGTTGTCATATGCAGAGGTACAAAAAAAAAGAGAAAAGTGTGGTAAACTGAAATAATGATTGTACGTAATTTGAAAATTCTGTTTAACGAATCAATTTGAATCTCGATTGCATCGATTTTTGGCATAATATTGTTTTATTATAATATCTAATTATATTTTATTTGACCGTGATAGGTTATTTTTGCTGTGGAAACACTATAGATAAATTAGGCAAAAGTTTTAATGTATGAGGTTTGAAAGTTTGTGTGCAATTTCCAGTTAATGCTCCAGTTTGTTGCTGGCCGTAGTTTAAAATTAAATCGGCGATACTTTGAAAGAGAAAGAGTAATAATAATTAACTAAGTTTTAAATAGGTATTTATTTCAAAATGTTCTGTTAGTAGTTAAATCTTAGATGTGCATAGTCGTTATTGTAATTATCTAGTCTTAATAAAATGTTATTTATTATCAATGTCTATGCCCAGCATCTGTACTTTTTTTTAAATTCGCAACCGGAAGTGTCATGTCAAAGCAATATGCATTAATTTATTAAACAATTTTTTTTGTTTATGCTTACAACAATAGAACATAATTTGCATTTTTGTTAAAGATTATACGTCTTACTAAATGACAATAAATAAATTGTTGTTGTAATTGTAAAATAGAATAATTATTAGAGGTGTGTTTATTCTTATTACGATTTTACCTATGGTATGTTTACGTATTTAAATTAGCATAACTTAAATAAACGTTTAAAATATACACAACTGTTTTTTTTCTGCCCCGCATCACCATTTTTGATGATCTATTATTGAGGAGATTTGTTTTAAACTATTTTACTAAGGGGCGTTTGCACCAGAAGGCCGGTTAAAGTAACTTTAACTATTACGTTTACTTTAGCCGTTACGTTTACATTTACACGAGTTGCACCATCGTCGCACCTGTCATTTTTGACGGTTACTTTAACCTTAACCGTAACCAGCGAATCTTGGCTAGTTAAAGTAATCGTCAAACCAATGTTAATAACATCAAATGTATGAAAAGAAGCCAAATATGTTTCCTATTATTTTTTGAGAGCAGCTACCCTCTTAACGATAACAATATGAATTTACATGATATTGCAACGCGTGCGGAGTAAATATAAACGTATAAATGTCGTTATCGCCGTAAAAGTAATAGTTAAAGTTATTTTAACCGACTTTCTGGTTCAAATGACCCTAAAGGTTGGATGTATCTACAGCCTAAGACCTACATTTTATGAAGAAAAACGTCATTCAGTTTGACGTAAGTTATCAGTTTGTGTTTTCTTGAATTATCACCATGTATTTTATTTTATTTATTTGCTTTTAACACTTGCATTGAATTAAATACTGCAATATATCGTGAAATTCTCCAGAAGAAATCCTGTATTATAGTGTATTTTAAAATTTGATGTTTCTAAACGTTTATATGTAAGTAAATAGTTTTTACAGTTGTATAGTTCGAAATATACAATATTTCGTGTTTTTATATGCATATTTTAACTCTAATACGTAATTTACATTTGTGAATGTTTAATAAAATTGAAACAAATTATTTAAATTTTATTTTAATTGAACTTAGAAGTTATTAAAAATTAAATCTTAAGTGTATGTAGATGTGGTCACCTATTTTGTAGATAAAACGAAACCTTGAACATGATGTTAATTGGATTCTTAATATGGAAAATGTAACAATGATATAATAAAAAGGCTATGATTAACACTTTAATTATCTACTTAATTAGCCACATACTCTAATCTTCATATTATTAGAAAATATAGTTACATCTATTATCTATTAACTAAAATATGATTGTTTTATGTAAAGAATCTGCAACCTGCTCTAATTTGTTATTTATAAGAGTTTAATATGACTCGAAACGTCAAATAAAAAAAATCTTTATTTACAGAATGTTTACTGTTGAAATAGAGGCCATTATCAGAATTAAAGAATAATAAAAATGTTTAAAAGAATTGGTGGGTGGTTCGGATTAATATCTATAATATTAATTGGTTTGTTTGGAATTGGACTTTATATAAGTTTGGTAACATTTTTGATTTCCTTTATATGCGGGTAAGTAATTAGTTGTTTTTTTTATAAATAATTAAGCCCTACAGGTTACGGGCATACTTGTATATCCAATGTCTATACAACAACTCAAGCTGAGATAGGAATTGAACCCATGTCCTAAAGCTAAACTACGCAACCATTGGGACATCATATGCCCTTTTCAAATATTTTAAACAAAGGATAGTGCCCATTCACCTAAGAAAAATGGTCCCACAATTTTTGGTTATTGTAAAAAAATAAATTTACTATCTAATAGCATATTAAAAAACAATATTCTAAAATAATATTTACACATTTATATACACATTGTTTCTAATTAATAGACAATGTTCAATTATATAAAAACAGATATCATCAATTAATTATTAAAGCATTTAATATATTAATAACCTCAAATATTTCTTCAGAAAAAGTCTAATTACTCTATAACCCGGGTAATAAATATAAAACTGATTGGTAAGAGATATCAAGTGGGCCCAAAAATGGTCATTCTCCTTTATTTAAGTTATTTATTACTCGTTTCAGTATATGCACAATTTTATATTTTACTTATGACGAGAAGAAAGTATTCCCTATTGATGTAAATGTATTGATGAGTGATCCATTACAACAATCTAATTATAATGTGCAAGTACCAAAGGTAAGAAAATTCACTATACACTTCGGTTTGGCGCGTCCTTTAACCATATCTGGGATTACATGTAGACGTCACATTTTGAATATTTACACAATTAGTATTTATTTTAAGGTACTGGAGTTATTCCAAAGTAAACCGCAGCTGCCTAAATATGATCAAAGAATAACGGGAAGTGATACAGTAGATGCCTTTTTAATAGAAATAATAGATATCATTCTAAATGATTATGTCACACCGTGGTATGAAATATTGACTACAGATAAAGAACTTACTGAGTTTTCTATTAAGAAACTTGCTGTCAATGCTGGTGCTAATATTGCTAATAGGTAATGCTATTTTTAAATTATAAGTGATCTACATACAGGATGTTTGATCAATAATATATTAATAAATTCATTTCATAGAATAAAAGGTGTTGATTGGGTACAACTTTTATCGACACGTTTTCCTGAAGAATTGACAACACATTTGAAGATATTCAAACAATCACAAGTACGTCTGAAACATATACAATTGTTAAATGCGAAGGAATTACAAAATGGTAATTCTAGAGCTAGTCCTAAGAAAGATGATAGGAAAACGCATAGACGGAATAAAAGTGATACTGATTTGGGATGGACAGCTGGTAAGAAAATATTTATACTCACAATTTTCATAATTCTTTTTATATTTATACTACTATTACTTAACTCACGCCCAGTTTCCACTGGGATCGGCAGTAACTATGGAACGTCAGTTCGGAGCAGTTGATCAATCTGACCGAGAAAGGTCTTCCTAGGGCGCCCCCTTCCGACACTGCTATCCATTTTCGCACAATAAATCTTTTTAGTTAATCTTCTTTCATCCATCATTTCCAAATGACCGAACCATCTTAACTCCTTTCCGCTCTGGTCACAATACAGTCTTTGAGCTCGCAACGTTTCCTTATCACATTGTTTGGGATTCGCTCGCTTAAGGACACTCCATACATATAAGCTTCTTAACGACTGCATTTCTACCGTTTTTACATATTTATAGGTAACCAGCTGACCCGGCAAACTTCGTACCGTCTCAGAATCAATAAATAAAAAATCTGAATGATAATTGCAGAATGTTTCAACTTTAGTAAAAAATGTGGTCAAAACTTAACCGGAACAAAAAGAATTCGTAATCAAATCAGAAAAAAAATAATTTAATTTGATTTCTGAATGACTTTTAAATTTAATTGATTTCTTAACGACGGGACGAACATCAAATGTTTGACATTCAAACCAAAGGAATAGTTAGAGTATAGTAAATATATATAGGAATAGTTACTATAGGAATAGTTACTATAGGAATAGTTAATATTTTTACTATATTCTGAGCATTTTTTCATATTTACTCACCTTTTAAACCTTCCCTGGACTTCCACAAATAATTCAATACCAAAATTAGCCAAATCAGTCCAGTTCTCGAGTTTTAGCGAGACTAACGAACAGCAATTGATTTTTATATATATAGATTTAAATGCAAAGAGTGCAATAAATAAAACATAGTATATTTTTTATTTTTTTTTTATTTTACCCAAGTTTGTCGCTGGTTGTTGACGTCAGACTAGTGGAAGTGTGAGCTTGTTTGAAACAAAAATCTTCGCACAAAACCTAATAAAGTATTTAATCGCATTTATATGTTTGTTTATTTACAGATATGCAAAGTTATGGAAAATCCAGGTTTTACGATAGCGCTGAACATCTAAGTGGAAAGACATTAAAGGATCTATTTTTTGATATGGAATGTAGTTTGACTAATAAACAGATGGGACGTGATATTTTTTGTACTGACCCTGAGAAAGAGTATGGTGAATATTGTTCTAAGTTTGTCATAAAACTGATTTTAGCGATTTTATATTATTCAATGCTGTATTAACCTCGACTGTGCACACTTGTCTCATCAAACTTGCATAGTGGAGGCGACTGGCGTAATAATTATAAAAAAAATCACGTAACTTTTATTAGAAAAGTTTTTTTTTGTTTTTGTTTTATATGGCGTATGACAATTTGCCACTGTCAAAGTAAATATATTTGCATCAAGTTAATAATATTGTGCACCACGAGTCATTCATTCATCACACCAAACAGTCAGGTCAAGTCTCAGTCAAGTCAAAAATTGCTCCAGTAAAATGGTGGAATCTTTACTGAAACTTCTTACAGAGTTTTGGAGGGAAAATGGAAACAGGTTCCCTTCTTTTGAATTGTTTGCCCACACTCACACATGTTCACGAACACTTATTGGTTAATAATCCACCATTATTACACATTAACACTCGAAGAAACAAAAGTTTAGAAAAATAATTCAAGACAGATAACCTGACGTCTCAAGATGGCCGCCAAAAACTCATTAGAAAAGTTTTTAATAAAAATTGAAAAGATGGTATGACGGACGAAATTTTGTTAATTTTGGTATTTTGTATTCACAGCATTGTTGTCAGAAGTGTCGGAATGTCTACTGTACCTGATAGCGCCTGAAGAAGTTTGGAAATGTCACGCCTTGAAGCTTATTCTCATTGATTTATTGGCCGGAGCTGTATTAAGGCCTTTAATAAGCACACTTAGCGATCCGGATAATATAAATAGGGTTATTATTAAAAGTGTAAGTTCATACTATACAGGGTGAATTTTTCAAGTGGGCTTTCATGGGCAAATCCTAAACTATGAGAGATATCGAAAAATGCTGAAAGGAGTCTCGATGCCGATTTTGATGAAAACTAAAACTGCATTATTAGATTTTTGATAAATTCATTTTCCCGGCCAGGAATCGAACCTGTTGATTTTGAAGAAAAAAAAACACGCTGTATTATTGCACCATCTGATAGTGTTCCTGATAAGGATCAAATTCTGGAAAGTAATGATATACGGCAAACCAAAGAAAAGTGTTGATTTTTAACAAATTGTCTCTTATTTCCATGTATTTATACATTACCTACTACATTTATTACGTTTTGATTTAAAAGCCATAACCGCCAGATCTAACACCTTTAGATTATTTTCTCTGGGGGCATGTCAAAAATGAAATTTACAAACGTACGTACAATGATGACTTAAAACTAGCGTTAGGGAATATTCTAAACGGAATCAATAACCTTGTGATGTGGAATGCAGTACACTCCTTGAGGCGTCGAGTTCAGCTATGTATTGAAAATAATGGCTATCATTTTGAACAATTGATTAATTAAGATTTAATTACTTATGTTAAAAAAAAAACAGGATTTTGCTAAAAATCAAGACTTTCCTTTCATTTAATCTCGAAGAGCGCGAGATTTTAAATCATTATGATGATTTTCAATCAATGTACCGGTAATGTATAAATACATGGAAATAAGAGACAATTTGTTAAAAATCAACACTTTTCTTTAGTTTGCCGTATATCATTACTTCCCAGAATTTGATCCTTATCAGGAACACTATCAGATGGTGCAATAATACAGCGTGTTTTTTTTTCTTCAAAATCAACAGGTTCGATTCCTGGCCGGGAAAATGGATTTATCAAAAATCTAATAATGCAGTTTTAGTTTTCATCAAAATCGGCATCGAGACTCCTTTCAGCATTTTTCGATATCTCTTGTAGTTTAGGATTTGGTCATGAAAGCCCACTTGAAAAATTCACCCTGTATAAAGCTCGATTACCACTGACTCACTGACTGACATATATAATGAAGCACTTGCGGGGGGGTTAGAGGGGGCCCCCGCAACCTCGGGAAAACCTCGAAAGTCCGTTCCGTCCGGTTCCGGAACGCGATATCTCTAGAACGGAACGAGATAGGGCCGAAGTGCCAGAACAAAAGTTGTAAGAAATTTCCTCTAATTTCGAAATCGATACCTTTTTTCAAATTTTTGTATTTTCTAAGCCACTCACAATACTCTCCCAGCGCTCGCGAAGCGCGGCACATCAAACTAGTTATAATATAAATACGGTGCACACTCGTTATATCAAACCGGCATGGCGGAGGCGACTCCTGCCTGCATATACTTCTTTGTGGTAATGGTTGTCACCGCTTATTAATTGCATTACTATAATGTTTACAATTAGAGTTTATATATATATATTTTTTAATTTTGATCGGCTCTGTTTTTTGGAACACTGGTTCTATGGAGTAGCATAAATAGTGTTTTTTTTTAATTATCGATTTTTATATGACTTCCAGTGTTGTCGTGATTCAATATTACCGTCAGATGTATTTCTTATGGTAATAAGATGCAGTGAGGATGCTGAGGAATTAGATGCAATACTTGAACTTGTGCACAAAGAGACACAAAAACTCGTAAGATTTTTATTATTCAATATATTATATGAATTTAATTTAAACGCGCGTTGCATGTGTACCTAGCTTTATGTATATTGGAATTAATTATATTTTAGTAATATATTAAAAAAAATCAATTTTAGCACTCAAAGGACTCTGCAGGTGGATGCGAGCTTCCGGTTCGGCAACAGTTATCTTCTCTACAATATTTGACGCAGATTATTCATGCAAGAAGAGCTATTTTGGGACCGCAACAAGGTATGTTTTACCTTGCGTTTTTTTTTGTTTTATATGGCGTATATCAATTTGCCAGTGTCAAAGTACAATTTTTTTGCATCAAGTTAATAATATTGTGCATCACGAGTCATTCATTAATTACACTAAACAGTCAGATCAAGTCACAGTCAAGTCAAAAATTGCTCCAGTAAAATGGTAGAATCTTTACTGAAAAGTTTATGAAAATAATTCAAGACAGATAACCTGACGTCTCAAGATGGCCGAATAAAAAAGCATTTCTGAACGACTTTTAAATTTAATTGATTTCTGAACGACGGGACGAACATCAAATGTTTGACATTCAAAACCAAAGGAATAGTTTCTAAGGGAAAGCGAAATTGTTGTTTTTACTATATTCCGAGCATTTTTTTCATATTTACTCACCTTTTAAACCTTCTCTGGACTTCCACAAACAGCAATTCATTTATGTATATATATTTATATTTGTAGATGTAAGTGACTCGAGTAATGCGGGCAAAGTGTGTAAGGAGGTGTCGCGGTCATTAGAGTTCTTGAGTGCCACAACTGCATGGAGGTCGAACGCGCAATATCTCATGGAAATTGATTTAATAGAAGCCGGTAATTCTTTGTTTTTTTCAATCTGTAAGTAAAATAATTCTAACATTTTGGACTCCATGTTGGCTGTTTTCTGGTGATTGGGCGCTGTCTATTTGGGGGTTTGTTATTTTAGCTTATTTTGCTGGTTTTTTTTTTATTTGGACATAGACAAAATTGGAATTCCGTGGTATTCCGACAAAATTCCGTGGTATGGGAATTTATAGAAGAAAATGTATAATAACGGAAGAAGTGTGTATCGATGGACAGTGCACACTCAAGCCGGCATAGTGGTAACAGTTGCCTGCTAACCTAACATAATATGCGAGGCTACTAAAAATATAGAAACTGGCGGAGTCTTGTTTTAATAAGGTTAAGAACATGCTGAAATCTAGGAGTCTATTTTATTTTTGGTTACATTTTGGAATTTAGGCAGACAGCGTTTGATTATAAATTCTATTTAAAATACTAATATGTATTTAAGCTTGGTGTAATATTTTTTTTTGGGCTGTGGTTATTTGTCTGCTATTAATCGCTGTTTTTTTTAATGCTTAATAGACAAGCGTTTGACCGCACCCTGCCTGATGTTAAGCAGTGATACGGTCTAAGGTGGTGCACGCTTGCCTATGAGGTACCTATTTACCCTTAATTTGAAGAGACCTGTATTGTACTTCTCGGGAAACACAGACACCGGGAGGGAGTTTCGCTGTACGCACGAGGAAAGTGTTGTCAAAACGCCTCGTACGTAATTTAGGAACTTGGTCCATAAATGGATGGTATCTCTCCGGATGCCTGGACGTCCGATGGAAGAAAGGGGAAGCTGTTTATTAGCTGTTTACCCGTAATTTCTGAGTGAATAGTCTTATGCGTTTAGTACTAAGTTTATTACTACTATCCCGTACTATCCCTAGGGAATCTTTATATTGGTTAAAATACCCATAAATCTTTGTTTTTTTAAATTGTTGCTCGGCATATGACAACCCTCCGCCTGGTGTTAACTTAGAATGCGATCTATGAGCGGAAACGAGTGCTTCCACAGAGAAATTTCTGCTGATAGCACTCGCCTCCGCTATGTCGGTTTGAAGAGATGTCTCTCGTTACTTCAAGGGTGTTAAGTTGGAGAGTGGTGGTACTATCCCAGAGTGGTAGACTGGGCTCATAATCATTATCAGCCTATTACAGTCTATCAATCAGACTGGTATTGGATTTTATTAGGACTTCTGTTAATCTGGATGTGTACATTCGTCTTCTCAGGCCGGCATAGCGGAGGCTTCTGCAGCCCGTAGAGATTTCTCTGTAGTAGCAGTTGTTTCCGTTCATGGACCGCACTCTAGCTTTAGAAATCGTTTTCAGACTCATCTCAAACTTCGAAGGCGGTGATTGAAAATCTAAGATCGTCTGCATTAGAAATATGTGATACGTTTCTATCGCCGTCGAAGCCTACAATATTAGGGTTGCCAACTAATTGTTATACTGATTTAGTTAAGAAAATAACGACAGACGGTGATGAGTTTACGAGCAACCCTATAGCTTGTTTTGATTATGTTCAGAAAACTATTTATGAAGCTCTTGGTGTAAGTATACATTTTAAAATTTTCATAGCTTGTTTTATTTTAGCATGGCGCGGTCATATGACCGTACTCGGCCTGATGTTAAGCTAGAGTGCGATTGTTGTCAGAGAAGGGGCGTGGTCTAGCGGTAAGACGCGTGAACTCACGATCGATGAGATCCGTGTTCGAACCTCGCTATATTCAGACCGATGTAACTTTTTTTTTATTGTAGCTCGGCATGTGACAACACTCCGCCTGATGTAAAGCTAGAGTGCGGTCCATGAACGGAAACAACTGCTACTACAGAGAAATCTCTACGGGCAGCAGAAGCCTCCTCTATGCCGGTCTGAGAAGACGAATGTACACATCCAGATTATTATATGTGCTTTGGTCTCTCAGTGCCTATAGGTACTATTAAAGAGTGGTAGGCAGCCTGATGATGGTTATTTGCCCAGTCTACCGTCCACCACTTTCGAATGTAACACCCGTGAAGTGACCCTGTCGCGTTTCGGGAGCAGTTTGAAAATAGCCGTAGTAATGTGTGCATTGTCAATCTAGATGGTGTACTTAATGTTGTACTTAATAATTCAATATTAATATATTGATTATAGGAAACGCAGCAATGGCAATCTTCTCTCATGCATGATGATCCAGAAATTGACACAGACAAAAATATGTAAGTTTTTTTTTTTTTTTTTTTTTTTTTTTTTATTGTAGCTCGGCATGTGACAACACTCCGCCTGATGTAAAGCTAGAGTGCGGTCCATGAATGGAAACAACTGCTACTACAGAGAAACCTGTGCGGGCAGCAGTCGCCTCCACTATGCCGGCTTGAGGAGACGAACATGTACCATCTATTGACAGTGCACACTCCTCTCTCTATACCTGGCTACTTTCAAACTATTCCCAAAACGCGACAAAGTCACTTCACGGGTGCTACATTCGAAAGTGGTGGTATTGCCCCAGGACGACAGACTGGACAAGTAACCATCATCAGTCTGCCTACCACTCCTAGTATTAAATTATGACGAAAATTTTGTAGAAAAAAAATTAATCATTTAAAAAAATAAGATATTATGTAAGTAAGTACTATGTAAGAGAGATTTCTCTTGCTTTCTTTCGTTCATGGACCGCACTATAGCTTAACATCAGGAGTATTGTCTTATGCCGAGAAAAAAGTATTCAGTAAAATCGCACTATAGAAGTTCGAAGTTCGTACATATGACCTATAAAATATTCTAAGAAAGCGGCTTAAGTTACTTTTTAAGCAGGTATAGTGGTACTGACTGTAAGTTCTATATGCCTTATCCAGTTACAGTAGAATTCAGAATAAATTTTTTACAGTGACGTCAATCGTGAAACTTCTAATACAAGAAAATATAGTGGTATGTATTAAAATATTATATACAATATACATATGTTATCATTTCAAGCGTATCGACATAGACGCGTACAGTTAATAGAAAAATATATAAATAATTGAATAGGTATGTCTTATTTTGTGCGTTGACATAATTGCGGTATTATTTGCTGTCGATTGTGGCAAATCTATAAGGAGACAATAATTAGTGCGCTATTACTTGGTGGATAGTTGTATTAATTCATGGTCGACTTTTGCTCTAATTTATAGTCGATTGTTGCGCTAATTCATGGTCGATTGTAGCGCTAATTCATGGTCGATTGTTGCATTAATTCCTGGTGGACAGTTACGCTTATTACTGGTGCTTAGTTGTGCTAATATCTGGCAGATAGTTGCGCTATTTCCTGATGGACAGCTGGTGCTTAATTGTGCTAATTACTAGCAGTTAGTTGCGCTAATTACTGGCAGTTAGTTGCGCCAATTATGGTTGACTGTTGGGCTAATTCTTGGTGAACAGTTGCGCTAATTCCTGGCAGAGGGTTAGGCAATTCCCTAAATATAAAGCTAATATGAATTTCAGAAAAATGTAAGAAGATAATGAAAACGTGCTTAAAGCAGTTACCGAAAATATTTTCTAAGACGAATTTTAAACATGACTTACCAAACAAATCTTTCACATTTCCCAGATCCTATAATCGTTTTATTCCAAACAAGAATAATACTTTACCTAAGTGCAATTCCTGTGGTATATTCATGTTTTTTAGTAATTATTTTTCATTACAAATTTATATTAGAAAATAATAAAAAATATTTATAATTTGTACATATTTATCGGTTGTAAATTTCGCGAGGAACATCTAGGAGTGGTAAAATCTACTCGTAATCTATCGATATTTAAGTAATACAATATTATGTAAAACATCAAAGAAAATTAGAATATGAAATGTTAAAATTAGTTCTTTAACAAGATTTACAACAATCAATAATTAAAATTGGGACATTAGAGCGGTCGTGGTCTAGTGGTAGAGGACGGATCTCACGATCGATGAGACTCGTGTTCAAACCTCGCTAAATTTTGACTGGTACCAAATGATACAAGAACAATCTTAGTACAGGCATTAAAATAAATCAATATGAGAATAACTTAGTGACATGCTTCCCAGAGGACCCACTAGTGGATCTTTGAAGACATATTAGTATTCAAAGATCCACCAGTGGAGCTGCTTGGTGAGTCCTTGATAATAAAGGGAAATTATAGATAAAAAATAAAAGATTTCTAATAAGTTTCTGCTCGCAAAATGTACAACCGAAAATAAAGCAATAGAAAGCGCTAAAAAAATCTGTAATCACTTGGAAAGGTAGTTATATTTCTAATGTTTTAAAATATAATTGATTATGGATTTAATATTGTATTTTGTTATATTTAAATGATACGAGTATGTTTTTTTAAATATAGTATAAATAAATAATACATTGTAAATTATTTAATACAAAAAAAATCTCAGCTTTTCCAATAGTCTGCAGTTTTTTTTCGTTATGATAGTTCTCTGTAGAATATTTTTTATGTAGCAGATTACTAGGTGACTGGAGCCACCATTGAACCACGGTTTTCCAGTCGTCGGCACTTATGGACCTCCAGTCCATGTACAATAATGTGGTACACATTTCGCGACACTATAAAAAAATATACTTTTGTCCAGTGACACCGGATGTTCTTCCCGTACCTGGAGGTGCACGTCACAATAGATCACGTTCAGACATTGTTGGCTCGCAGATGATAATACATGATGCTGGAGGTAGGTCTTCAATATATTTTTATTAAAGTGTGGTATGCAGAGTCATGATGATTAAAGACTTAGGTGCATGGCCGGACTAAAGCCTAGGCAACCTAGGCACGTGCCTGGGGCCCGCAATTTTAATTATGTTTATTTAATTTTTGTACACTTTTTTTTCTTGGATTTCGATAATTAAACAGGACTACATACTAGGGGGAGTGTTGTCACATGCCGAGCTACATTAAAAATAAAAAATAAAAAAATATTTTAATGTATTTTTTGACAGGTCTTTCGTCCAGTAGTTTGTCATTATCGCATTCTGAGATAAGTCAAAATAAAAATGCAGTCCATTTAACGGCCTCTATTATTGAAACGGGTGAGTAAACCTCTAGAAGTTTTGTTTACCTATTGTTAAAAAAAAAAGTAATGTTCCTGCCGTTCTGGGCTCGTTAGGTGATCTAGTCACGTCACGGGATCAGCTCGGAAGTAACCAGTTAGTTCGTTAGGCTGGCATAATGGAGGGGATTTCAGTTATTTCTCTGTGTTAGCAATTGTTTCCGCAATCTAGCTACATTTTGAGCTACTGTAAAAAATACTGTCGTTGCCCATATTTCATAAAAAGCATTGGCTTTAATATTTTCGTTTTCAGCTCTTGTGCAAGATAAGAAGCGTACATTCGGAATCTATGCAATTGCAGTGACGAGGCTGTCTAACAATGAAAAGTGGCATATTTATAGGCGATACAGTGATTTCCACGATTTACATTGTTACATAAAAGATAAGGTATACATATTTTAATTTACAAATATGTTCAACATGAGAAGGGAGTTGGAGTTTTTTTTGGAAAATTACTTAATTTTAGGTTCGCAGACATTCAATTGTAATTATTTTGTACATCTCAACTAAAAAAAGCTGATATTGCTCAAAATGCTAAAATTGCGCAAAATGCTAAAATTGCGCAAAATGCTAAAATTGCGCAAAATGCTGAAATTGCTCAAAATTGTTGAAATTACTTATATTTATCACATTTTTAGTAATTTTTGTGCAGATGTCTAAAGAAGGATAAAATTGTTATTTTTTAATTGTATTGCTGTTAATTTTTTTAAAAAGTTAAGCACAGAAATATCAATATAAGTTAGGTAGTAAATACCGTTACCAAAATTTACCGTTAAATTTAAATACCGCCTGGATGACAGGTGAAGGATATTTATTAATAACGTTAACTTTAGTATCGATATAACAATTACAGTATTTTCTTGGAATACTGTTAAATATCGGAGAAATAGCGTTACTTTTCATGGTACCAGTCTCTACTTAAAATTAAAACCTCATGACAAGAAAAAAAAATGTTTTTTTTTTAATTGTAGCTCAACATGTGACAACACTCCGCCTGATGTAAAGCTAGAGTGCGGTCCATGAATGGAAACAACTGCTACTACAGAGGAACCTGTGCGGGCAGCAGTCGCCTCCACTATGCCGGCTTGAGGAGACGAGCATGTACCATCTAGATTGACAGTGCACACTTCTCTCTTATACCTGGCTACTTTCAAACTATTCCCGAAACGCGACAAGGTCACTTCACGGGTGTTACATTCGAAAGTGGTGGTACTGCCCCAGGACGACAGACTGGACAAATAACAATCATCAGTCTGCCTACCACTCTTTAATAGTGCCTATAGGCACTGAGCGACCAAAGTACATATAACAAGGTTACATTGGTACCGGTCTTTAGCGAGGTTCGAACACGGGTCTCATCGATCGTGAGTTCACGCGTCTTACCACTAGACCACGGCCGCTCTTATTTCTTTCTTTGTTGTATGTATGTATTTCTTTTTTGTTTTTCTCTGTTTTTCTTTAAACTTCATTGTTATCCGCAGTGGCCAGAACTAGGACAATTGCCGTTCCCCGCAAAGAAAACATTCCTGAATACATCGCGTATGGTATTAGAGCAACGAAAAATAATGCTTAATAGTTATCTGCAAAGCTTAACCACTTTAGCAAGGGAAGCAAGATATTCTGCGCTTTTATCTGAACAATATTTGGGTGGATTTCTGAGCCCCGAGAATCAATCTGAACGACATACTAGCAAGGTTAGCATTATTAAAAACTAGAATAATTAATTACGTCGATTCGAATCGGAATTCCAAAAAAAAAATTTTGCTGATGATGGTTATTAGCCCAGTCTGCCGTCCTGGGGTAGTACCACCACTTTCGAATGTAACACGAGAAGTGACTTAGTCACGTTTCGGGATCAGTTTGGAAGTAGCCAGGTATAACAAAACGAGTACACTGCTAACCTGGAATGCATATTTGCTTCTCCGAGCCGGCATAGCGGAGGCGACTAGTGCGTGCATTAATTTCTCTGTGGTAGCATTTGTTTCCGTTCGCTAGCCATGGTTTTCTACTAAATATTAAAAGTGTTTTTGTAATTATTTTCGTTTCTTGTTATTGTTGTAGATCGATGCTTTATTGGTGAATTCGCTTCGTGCTGGTATGAGGACGTTAAAAAATATGCCAGATCAATTTGTTAATACTGTTGATGGTGTTATGGATGGTATGTACCATTTAGATTCTGTCTCATGAAAGAATGTACCGCAAAAAAAAAATCACTTTAATAAAATAACTACGTTGGTCGCTCAGTGCCTATAGGCACTATTAAAGAGTGGTAGGCAGACTGATGATGGTTATTTGTCTAGTCTGCCGTCCTGGAGTAGTAACACCACTTTCGAATGTAACACCCGTGAAGTGACCTTGTCGCGTTTCGGGAATAGTTTGAAAGTAGCCAGGTATAAGAGAGAAGTGTGCACTGTCAATCTAGATGGTATATGCTCGTCTCCTCAAGCCGACATAGTGGAAAGGCGAGGTTTCTCTGTAGTAACGGTTATTTTCATTCATGGACCGCACTCTAGCTTTACATCACGCGGAGTGTTGTCACATATCGAGCTACAATAAAAAAAAATACCTTAGAAAATTATATTGATATTCTATTAAAAACGATATGGCTCCAGTCATGATTGCTGCGGGACTGACTTTTTATCTAGATTTTTGTAGTTAAGTTTAATAGTTTGAAGAAGTGAACCAGTCACGCGCGAAGTGACGGGTGTAACGTAAGGAGTGTGTCCTGTCATTCTAGAAGACTTCGCATATTAGTTTTGTTAAGGTGATATAGTGGAGGCGACTGCTACGTGTAGACAGTGCCTTGTGGTATCATTCCGCTGATTATTATGACTTTTATATGTTTTAATTTCTATTGGCTCTGGTATCACATAGTTATATTGGTCAGAATTTTATTTGAACATTGGTCTCATCGATTGTGAAATCCGTCCTCTACCTGCTGGACTACGGACGCTCATGTTTTTCTAAAAAAAATAAAAGTAATAATGTATTTTTTTTTAAGGTATATCAAAAGTTTTCACAAGTAAAGGTGGTGAGAATTACTCTGAATTCAAACTGGATTCTGACGCTCAAGATGTAAGTTTTTAAAACAATGGACCCTTTTTGGTTATGGGCTTTTTGGTGTGGGCAGACCGACGATGGTTATAAGGACAGTCTGCCTTTCCTGGGGTAGCAACACCACTTCACGTGTAACTGTGAAGTGACTTAGTTGCGAGAGGAGTGTGCATTGTCAACCCGAGTGGTGTATATTCGTCTCGTCAGACCGGCATAGCGGGAACTACTGCTTCACATCAGGCGGAGTGTTGGCATATAACTGAATTTCTGTCTAGTAAAAGGTTTTATTTGTTATGCTACGTCTTAACGCGTTAATTAGTGCACTAAAATGGCCAAGCGTTTTATTATAATATTAACGTCAATACTATTGGCATTACACGTGCAAAACTAACGATAACTCGAACAAAACTTTTAATGTAGCCATAGTTTTAATACGCGCTAATTATCGCGCATTTGGTCGCGCCTATAGGCCTATAGGCACTATTAAAGAGTGGTAGGCAGACTGATGATGGTTATTTGTCCAGTCTGTCGTCCTGGGGTAGTACCACCACTTTCGAATGTAACACCCGTGAAGCGACCTTGTCGCGTTTCGGGAATAGTTTGAAAGTAGCCAGGTACAAGAGAGGAGTGTGCATTGTCAATTTGGATGGTTCATGCTCGTCTCCTCGAGCCGGCATAGTGGGGGCGACTGCTGCCCGTAGATTTCTGTGTAGTAGCAGTTGTTTCCATTCATGGAGCGCACTCTAGCTTTACATCAGGCGGAGTGTTGTCACATGCCGAGCTACAATTTAAAAAAAAAGTCATTAACCTTGCTAATGCTGGTTACTATTTTTTTTTAAATTTAGGATGCAGATGAAAATGTTGCTTTGAAACTGTTCGAGGAGGTGCTTGGCATTAGAGGGTTGTGGCTGAGACGACATCTGTTGGCTCCATTGAGAACTTTAATAGCTGATCGGGTGCATAAGTAAGTATGACTAAACATTGAGAGCGACCGTGGCCTAGCGGTAAGACGCGTGAACTCACGATTGCTTAGACCCGTGTTCGAACCTCGCTAATTCTGATCGGTACCAATGTAACTTTGTTATATGTACTTTGGTCGCTCAGCGCCTATAGGCACTATTAAAGAGTGGTAGGCAGACTGATGATGGTTATTAGCCAAATCTGTAGTAGTGGGGCAGTACTTTCGAATGTAGTAGCCAGGTGTAGTAGTCAATCTAGATGGTGTATACTCATCTCCTCATGTCGGCATAGCGGATGCGACTGCTGCCCGTAGAGATTTATTTGTAGTAGCAGTTATTTCCGTTCATGGACCGCACTCTAGCTTTACATCTGGTGGAGTGTTGTCACATGCCGAGCTACAATAAAAAATACACCTTTTTTTGATGCTACTACAGAGAAATTGGCTTAAGGAGACGACTGTGCACCATCCAGATTGACAGTGCACACTCCTCTCATGATCTAAGAGCGGCCAATGATTCTCTCGCCTTTTTTATTATAATTATTTTTATATTTAAAAAAATTCAAAATTGTAATTTTTAGGAAAATATTCGAATTCGTCGCCTCACTGACGTCGCCGCAAAATGTTGTGCATTATTTAAAAAATTTCAAGTGAGTATGTTATGCTTCTTTTAAACTTTTGTAATTATTTTGTACGCCTATTAAATTAATATTTTTAGGTGCAAAAAAAAAATCGTTTTTTATTGTAGCTCCACCTGATGTTAAGCTAGAGTACAATCCATGTACGGAAACAACTGCTACTACAGAGAAAATTCTACTGTCGCCTCCGCTATGCCGGCTTACGGAGACGAGTGTGCACTATTCGAGTTGTTACATGTGTTACACTTAACTACAATAATGTCAGAAACTAAAACATAAATATTAATAAAAATGAACCATAATTTAAACAAAAAACCAAAAAGAAAAACCATTACGTATCTTTAGAAAAAAAAAACAAATATGTGTTACACTTGAAAGTGGTTGTACAGTCCCAGAACGGCAGACTGGGCTTGATTAGCCTGCCTACTAAAATATTTTTTTACCAATATTTTTAGGTTATGGTTAACAAATCGTAACGCCCAGAATTATGGTGAACGCGATTTGGCAACTAAAGCGAGGACGAGGGTTGCTGCTAAAGTTGCTCTTTTGACTGCATGCTCAGGTAATTATAATAAATTTTCTCTCGATGATATTTGGCGGCCATCTTGAGACGTCAGGTTATCTGTCTTGAATTATTTTCCTAAACGTGTGTTTCTTCGAGTGTTAATGTGTAATAATGGTGGATTATAACCATTAAGTGTTCGTGAATGTGCGTGAGTGTGGGTTCCATTTTCCCTTCAAGACTTCGTAGGAAGTTTCAGTAAGAAGTAATTTTTGACTGAGACTTGACCTGACTATTTAGTGTGATGAATATAAGCACTATTAAAGAGTGATAGGCAGACAGATGATGGTTATTAGCCCCTTCTGCCGTCCTGGGGTAGTACCACCACTTTCGAATGTAACACCCGTGAAGTGACCTTGTCGCGATTCGGGAATAGTTTGAAAGTAGCGAGGTATAGCGAGAGGAGTGTGCACTGTCAATCTAGATAGTGCATGCCCGACTCCTTAGGCCGGCATAGCGGAGGCGACTGCTGCCCGTAGAGATTTCTCTATAGTAGCAGTTGTTTTCACTCAGGCTTTACATCAAGTGGAGTGTTGTCATATGCCGAGCCACAATAAAAAAACTCGAATTTTCGAGTGGCGCATGAGAGAATCTCCGAACTAACAAATGTATGGAGATGCTGTATAGACTAGAAGGAAAACAGGTAGACAAACAGAATATGTTTTTTTTTAAATTCTAGATGATCTTAAGCATATAGTTGGTTCGGATACGGCAAGACGAGGTCTCCTTACAATGTTTGATCTGTTTCAAACACAAGAAATTAATAGAAGATTACTTTTCGTTTTACTTGAATGTAAGTTGTTTAAATACTTTTATTTTCGTAACGTTAAAGTGCGGGCAGCAGTCGCATCCGCTATGCCGGCTTGAGGAGACGAGTATGCACCATCTAGATTGGACAGTGCACACTCCTCTCGCAATATTGCAATAAACACCTTATTTTGTCCGCAGCAATATTAATAAATTTATTCCCCGATTATAAGATGCAAGATCTTTTTAAACGCATGTACACAGCATCACCGAGGGCGGCAAAGAAGACTAATTCATAATATTTTTGTTATTAAAAGTATTATTAATTTTAATTGTAAATTAATTGTTTAAATTTAAAAAAGTATCACAATTTTTTTTTTACTGGAGGCGTTTTGTCATCATTTTATACGGTTGCCTGCAATTTCTATTACCACACATTTGTTGTGTTAATTTATAAAATTGTTGAAATCATGAATTAAAAAGATTAAAAAACTATCCCTAAAATATTTTCATATTGAAATCGTGTAAAAGTATAATTTTAAAGATAAAGTTTCATTGTTGAAAATATAAAATATAATTCACAAAAGATGTGTGTTTAATTGGTTAATTATGCATTAATTTAAATCGCGTTAAGCGTTCAAGAGTTTAATGGAAAAATTAACTTTTATAACATAAAACACCTGCTTGCTTTTCACTTTAACTTACTCCGTTGTGATATTTAAAAGTTTTGTTTTTTTCATTATATTATTTGTCTTGTAATGCGATCTTTATTAATTTTTTGTTCTTAATATAACTATATTCGTGAATAACACAAAATTTATTTTATTATTGTTTTCAAAAAAGAAATATATATATTTTTGTATTTTTTTTATATTGGCACAACATGTGACCTCGACTGGTCTAGTGGTAAGCACAGTGGAGGTCCATGAACATTGACGTATACATGTACAAAAAAACAACATATCATTAATTAAAAATAAATTATTTCGTTATTATTAAACTGTAATTAAAATGTAAAAAGATAAACATATTCGTTAAAGTGAAAGCTAACACCTGAGCGTCTATACATTTTGTTTTACCACATTGTTCGAAGCATAGCAGATGAATGTTGAAATTAAATAATTTGATAACTTTCTCAGCACTAATTATTATCGCAAATCACTGTAATAAACAAATAGCTACGGCACAGAATATATAAAATGCATTTTAAATATTTTAAACATTTTATATTAGTTATATTTCAAGCATTTTATATATTCTGTGTCGTAGCTATTTGTTTATTATAGAGATTTGCGATAATAATTAGTGCTGAGAAAGTTATAAAATTACTTAATTTCAGCATAAATCTGCTATGCTTCGAAGAATGTGGTAAAACAAAATGTATGGACGCTCAGGTGTTGGCTTTCACCTTAAGTTTAAGTGTAAAAAAATTTATTGTCATTACAACGATTTGATGGTAAAGAACTTATGTGAATAATTAAAAAATATTTTAATTTATTTTTGTATTATTGTAATTAATGTGAATAAATAATATTTAATTTATTTTATTATTGTCTTTTATTAATTCTTTTACCTCTTAAAAGTGGCCCACTCAGACTGAAGACGCGCGGACCAGGCAATATTAAAAAAGCAGCAATATGAATTACTCCTGAAAAATATATTAATTTAATATCTTCTTTGTTTTTTAAATTAACATTTAAATAATCTAAATAATACCACTATTATAATTCTATGTAGATAAAAACAAAAATAAAGCAAATAACGATTAAGAACTTAATTTTGATTTTGACTTTAACTTTGATTTTAATTTTAACTTTGATTTTAATTTTAATTTTGATTTACACTTTAATTCTGACTTTGATTTTATTTTATTTATTTATTTAATATTTTTTTTATTTTTTTTTATACTACAGTTTATTGGTTTATTGTGTAAGATGTGGCACCTAAAGGTGGATCATTCGCCATAGGATTGGTCTACTTAACAGAAGCATGATATAATGATTCCCACCACTGGTCGCCCTTAAAACATAAAAACAAAACAAAACAAGAACCTGGCGGACGGCGCTAAACTAAATCTGGACATTCGGCGACACTAGTTTTGCAAGACCTAGGGTGCAAGGATAAGCCTTTTTTTTGTTTACGTGGAGGAAATCTTTTATAGATGCCTCGCCGTCTCGTGTGAGTACGTCATATGGTGAGGTCACAGGCACGCTTTCGCATTCATCCGCAACCCCACCGACGCTTTGCCGTTGGGCCCCACCTCATCGAGAAGAAACACTATTTCACGAAACACAAATGAGGTTACCGAGGTTACCGCTTTTGGCTCGGGGCGAAGGAAATAACGCTTGGTACTCCGCTACCGCCTCCGCCCACGCGATGAAGGGTGATCTCTCACTCAGGTCTTCTGTGAAAGCAGAGTGTTACCAAAGGAGAGACCCCACCTTGCTGGTTTTGGTTAGCGCCGGGGTACCTCAGGGAGGTATCCCGGGTCCCTCTATCTACCACCTGAGGATGCACCCGATGGGAGACCAGCAACTCCAACAGTGCCTCCCATACGACACTCACTCACGGTCAAAGGACCATCATCAGTAAGCCTACCACTCTTTAATAGTACCAATAGTCACTGAGTGACCAAAGTATGTACATATAACAAAGTTACATTGGTACCGGTCTTTAGTAAGGGTCTCATCGATTGTGAGTTCATGCGTCTTACCGTTATACCACGGCCGGTCCCGCTGACATAGAGAATGAAGAGGTTTTACTCATTTACAAAACTACAATTCTTACATTACTACGCATTGAGATATATACTAGAGGCGCAATAACGCTCCCAACGTGAGGCGAGTGAAGATCTGCCCACAGCCATAATTAAGCTTTCTGTCAGTTGGTATTTGACAGGACGTATATAAACTCATAATGGGCAAATATGTGGTGAAAACGTGCAATTCTCGATCCCAAATGCACAACAAAAAAAGCGGGATTACGTTTCACACGTAAATATATCCTTTCAACATCCTTAAACAACAAAAAAACAAATAAAATTAGGGATATTTTTTACATTTAGTGTTGCTAGTAAAACATCGTTTCCCATAACCCGTATTATAATATAAAAAAAAGAAATATTTTATTTTTAAAAAAGAAGATTTTCAACTTATATTAAACAATAAAAACATTGAACTTTATTTTATTTAGCTAAAAATGCATGCCTCTAGATATATTATAATCGACACTGAATAAAAATATCTAAAGAAAAAAAAATTAGTGTGGGGAAAATTTTTAATTATACCGGCAACACTAAGATTGACATTGTCAAATCGTTTGAAACGTCCTACGGCTTTTTCATGTCAAATGTATGGGGTTTGCGCCTCTAGTTATATATCTCAGTGTTACTACGAGTGTATTCAAGTAACTTTCAAAACCTAACCTATACATGACATTTGTAGAACCTTTCCTTCAAATAGCATTTTATTGATCGCGCCTATTCGATTTAAGCACTCAATAATGCACATAGCATTTCTATTTACGTCTTATTACCCCACCTTATATAACAATGGGGTATTATACGAATAACGTGTAACGACGTTAAATGTTGTTAATAAAATATTGGTTTAAATTAAAATAATAATAAGTATAAAATGTCTATCATTTTTATTTTTTCTTTTTTTATTGTTGCTCGGCATGAAACAACAGAGTTGCTACAGAGAAACCTGTGCGGGTAGCAGTCGCCTCCACTATGCCGGCTTGAGGAGACGAGCATGTACCATCTTAGATTGCAGTGCACACTCGTCTCGTTATACCTGGCTACTTTCAAACTATTCCCGAAACGCGACAAAGTCACTTCACGGGTGTTACATTCAAAAGATCTTTACCAGTGCCTGTTGTGTTGTACAGATGTAAAGCTAGAGTGCGGTCCATAACGGAAACAACTGCTATTACAGAGAAATCTGTAGGAAACAGTCGCCTCTGCTATGCGGGCTTGAGGAGAGGAATGTACACCATGCAGAATGACAGCGCACACTCTCGCTATACCTGGCTTTCAAACTGTTTCCGAAACGAGACAAAGTCACTTCACGGGTGTTACATTCGAAAACCCCTGGACGACAGACTAGGCGAATAGTCTGTATTTATAAATTACTAATATTTCTATTTTTATAAAAATTTTCGTTTCTATTTCGTATTCGGATGTAACTGAGTAGTTCGAGGTAAGAGATTCTTCAATTGTGAATGCCAGGTGTCCACACAGAAGTCCCTCGGGTATCACCTCGGTATAGCGATAATGCTTATTCCGTGTTCAAAACAACACTTCCAACGTCTACTCTAAAATAACGCCCGCCAATAATGTTAGAGGGAAAAATACATTTTGATTTAGAAATGTTTTGTTACTTTTTAGATTTTTTAAATTAGACTATTTTTTTTTATTACTTTATTTGCGTATTTTACTGGATGTTATAAGATTCCTTCAAGATTTACAAAATTATGAACTATACATGCATTTTGCGGGTAAGTTACTTTTAAGTGTAATTCCCGTGAAGTGGATGATTCGAGATATATGTGACTTGCATGGTGCATCTTCATCTTCTAAATCCAGCATAGTGGAGGGGACATACAGAAAAAACACAGAAAATATAAATTCTGTTCAATTGATAAAATTTTTGAAATATATTCTATCTTTTAAAGTAACTTATTTTAGATACCCGATAGTAGACACTGAATGATGAGAGGTATTACAAAAATATACCTACCCGGTATAACGAGTGAAGTGTGCCCTGTAAATTAAAAGTGTACATTGGTTTCTTCAAGCCTAGACACCGCAGTTATCCCGCTGCTTGCAAACATTTTTCCGTGGTAGTAGTTGTTTCCATTCACAGATCGTACTCTAGCTTAATTGTCACTATAAAAAAATAATAATATTCGTTTCGACTGAAAAGCACTGGAACATACTAATAGAATAATCATTGAACAAAAGATCGTCTGCAGGTCTTGAATAAAATACTTTAATACCTGTAATGTGTGGCATGAATGAGTGACGTCGCGGCTAACCTGCTAGTTTATAATCTTATTAACATTTTAACATGAGTCCTAAGTGGCATACATGAGATAACTGTTGTATGGATAACAGATTCGTATTTGGGCTATTGCCAGCTGCGGCTCGACCCTGTTCAACACGTTTGCAACGTCATCTGTGATTCTTTCCCCGGATAAGTGTTATCCTACCCCGTTAGCCAAAACCTTAAATGTAAATTGGGAATATTTATTTATTAAATTTAAATATACTTAAGTTTTTTTTTTTGTATATTTAGGGCATTTAATTTGATGGCTGCGAACGACTTGAATGTAACACCCTTGAAGTGACCCTGTCACGTTTTGGAACCTGTTTCGAAGTAGGTATAACTAGAGGAGTGTGCGCTGCCAATCTGGATAGGGCACATTCGTCTCCTCAAGCCGGCATAGCGGAAGCAACTGCTCTCGATAGAAATTTATCTGTAGTAGCAGTTGTTTCCGTTCATGGACCGCACTCTCACACGACGCCCTTTAGTGGCATCTACTGGCATAACTAGCTTTTGGCGTTACATTGAATTAGTGAGGTGAATGTCATTGGAATCATCGCGTAGTAATCGAACAATTGATTACTTTCTACACGCGTCGTCATATTTTTTAATATTCTATTTATCATCTTGACATTTTGTTACGTACACGATTCCATACAAAACTGTAAAATTAATGGTGTAACTATAATAAATTATTAATAGTATAGGTATGACTAATTTGTACCAGTTAAACCAATCCAATCTTTCCACCAACCAACACCGATTTTGCATGGAAATATTATTTGAAAAAAAATGAATAACATTACACGGATAATCTTAAATAAGTTACCCGAAAGCAAATCGTAGTACTCAAGTTGAAGGAAGGTCGATAAACCACAAAACACATTATAATCAATTCAAAATAAATAGGCAAATTCGTGTTTCCCAAAATGAAGATTCAAGTCACGCGCGGGGTCCGAGCACGAACGTTGTTGCGTTTATTTATCTCTAACTACATACATGTTAAGAACATATACGATATCTTATTTAAATATCTAAAGAATCATAAGTCTTAACTATGAACTTTTTTGTAGATGTATATGTTTTTTTATATTGTAGCTCGGCATATGATAACACTCCGCCTAATGCCGACAGCTACTACATATAAATTTATACAAACAGCAGTCGCCTCCGCTATGCCGGCTTGACGGTGACTTGTATAGCATCCGGTTGACAGTACATATTCCTCTCGTTATACCTTTCATACTGATCCCGAAACGCAATAAGGTCGCTTCGTTATACCTGAAAATAATATGGATAATTCAACTAATGAAAAATTGTGCATTGGTCAGTGGGTTAATGCAAAGATTGGTGATACCAACACTTGAAGTTCATTATGGTGTACAAGCATCAAAAATACATTGACTTTCAAAATTCAAGGGCAATCCTTTTTATTTGAGATTGCGTGTCTAAATTAATAAATAATAATAATACCTAAAGATAACTAAAATAATTATAAAGTATTTATTATCAAATAAAAATAAATAAATCTGGGCGTTGCCTTTTCTTGAAATACGCCTTTCTCCTTAATTTAGGGTCATTCATCTGTCGTCTATCTCCCCCTTTCCTCTATATTTATTCTTTTTGTCATAGTAGCTCAGCAAGTGCCTATACTCTGTCCGATATTAAGTTAGATTGCGATCAATGAGCGGAGACAACTGCTGCAGTTGTTTCGGAAATATATATTATACGTTTCTAATTAAAATAATAACATATAATTAAAATAATAAGAAAACAAACATTTATATTCCAAAAATTGTGAGAAATATTCAAGATGACTTTGCTAAAGACGATCGTTATAGCGACGTTTTCAGATGTGCAGACTCCGTGAAAATCTGTAAAATAATACCCGCTGTAGTTAAGCCGGTCTGTCTCCGTTCCAACTGACAATACAGTAAAATAAGCACCAGTAGCCAAGACAGTGGGACTAAATTGTCTAAGTGCTGCACTACAAATTACGAGAGAGCTTACTCGGCTTAAAATAATTAAGATTCTTTGTCTAGAACGACGGGTCGTCGGTGTTACCCGCTTTGCTGCAAATACTTGAAGACATATTCTTCGAACGCCGCGCGACGTCGAATGCGTCAGGCATCAGCTCACTATGAGGTGGAAAATATTTTCAGTCCCCTTAACCTCGTTTATGTATATGCATTTTAATAATAGCACAATTGCATACAACTTATTGCATATAATAAACGTAAATGTCATTTTCAAGACGTCTGTGTTAGTAATTTGGTTTATTACCACATTCTGTGTTGAATGTTTAAATGCAAACTTTATCACTGAAAATATATTGAGTTCTAAAGAAAATAATATAGTGCAAGAGAGACACTTCATAGACTTTAATATCCGGCAAGTAACGCGAATCGAAGCGTTTCGAGGTCATACAGTGAAATGTCTAGTTTTATAAAGAATTCAACTCACAGCCTAACATTCGACGAAGTCACATGCCTCGCCTCAATAACAAAAGAAATACGTTGAACATTTATTTGGTAATTTCTTTATTGCGTGAGATTTTATGAATTCTAACTTTTCTAATACAGAAGCCTTTAGTACCGAGTAATACGTATTATTATATTGAGAATTTAATTTTACAATCACTTTATAAAGTCTCAAGTTAAAATAGTATAAATGTCCAGAGTTCGCTTAAAATTTGAGTTTACGAAACGACAAAAATAAAGACCCTTCTAAAATGTATAAAGCAAAGTACTTGAGAAATAGCTGCGACGACGACGCGATGGTAGCACTACCACTGACGTCGCAAGGTTTAAAATTTCAGTGAACAGATTTAAACGGAACTAAGTTTTAAATCAGTATACCGTTTGAAAGTGCTGAAATAGACTATTTAAAAAAGAATTTAACTAAATTTTGTAATAATAGAAACTTTCTCTTGCTCATTTTTACTTAGTGGTTATTTTTCTTTATTCAATTTTCATTATAATTTAATATTAACTTATTTTAAAAAAATGTACAATTTAATTTGAATATAGCATCTATCTACCCTTTCATTCACTTCTACAAAAGAACTGCATATCGTAATTATTATTTACATGTTGCATTATATAAGTAAATCAATGATCCAGGGCTTATTTAGAATTCTCTTTCTAAATTGTATCTATATCCAAAATATGCCAATTGAGGGAAACAGAATTCTAGTCGAGTGGGCGGGCTGGGCGCAATCAGCCACCCACGAGATGGCATTTAGGAGAACACGTTGATATGACGATCGTAACTAGACATTCAATATTTAGATAATATTAATTGACTTACCTATTTTCACTGTAAAATATTATGGATTTATAAATAACTATAATACATAATTTAAAAATTTAAGGGTAGTTAAAGCACTAACTATTTACTAAATTATTTTAATAATATGATAAAGCCACGGAGACGTGCAATTAAAATTTATAACTAAGCCAAGTGAACAGACATTACCCTCCAATTAAGACTACCAAATGGCCACATCTTGATGATAATTAATTAGAAGTTAGGTACTTAAGAGAGAGTGGCCAACTGGCATTCCTGTTACGGTCTGACGTATGCGGTCATTTGAGACTATGTGCTAACTCCACTGACAAATATGTGCATCTATCCCACCCCGCTTCTCGAGTGCACAATCAAATCTGTTTGATTTATTACGAGCTTGGTATGTTTATTGCGTAGCGTTTAGACGATGAGCGGTAAACTAGAGGAATCCATGTTAAAATTACAACAGATTGTAGGAAACATTCCTAACTCTGGCGGTGGTACTTGAAGCAAGATATTGCAGCGGAAATGTTATTTAATAATTGTTTATCTTGTTGAAGAGGGATGTTTATTAGGTTTAGCTTTATGATTTATTGCATATATCAAATGCAGATTAATCATAAATTAGGTTTTATAGGAGCTACAACAAAGAAAATAATGTTAAGAAGTAGGGATAAATGCTACAAATAAAAGTTACATCCACATTTCCCGCGAGGAATCTACCGGGATGAAATTCACGTATCTTCACAATTATATTAGGTTTACAATTTCGTAATATAAATTTCGTTGTAAAATGAAATCAGCTGAAAGTTGCAAGCAAAGTGCGACAGAGATAGAAACAGGCGCGGTGCAACAGAGCGACGCGCGCCAGCGACCGAGGCGATGCTGATTCAGCGAGTTACGATACACACGATCAATTGCGATGCCTTGAGAAATATTTTATTAAGTTTAAATAATATTATTTGTTCAATTAAAACATTATTAATTTAATAGAGGTACCCAAAGGTTAAGATTTAAGAGTACGAAGAATCTAGACTATTAATAATAATGAAAGTTATTACAACATGGCTTCAATTAATGGTAATAAACTATGAAAACTTTGTACTTCTAAATTAACTAACAATTAATATTTTAACATCAAAGAATATTGTCTTTTTAATCATCATCAATATCTTTTTAGCTATTTATGAATATTATGATATTTACTTACTTTTTTATAACAATAATAACAAATAATATCAGTAAAAAGTAATAATAATAATAATTTTGATTGTGTAATTAAATTTTTTAAATATTAAAACATTATAGTACTTATTAACACACTTTATTACCGGGTACCAAAGCAAGTTAGAAAATAATTATTGCAGGAAATTTTATATTATTTTTGCAATAATATTTAATAGTCGTAGTGTACAATAAGTAGTTGGCACACGGTACCCGAAGTAGAACGGTGGAGGGACCGCCAAGCGACTTAATTGAGATATCCGACCTGTCGCTCCAATCTTTTGAGACCAAATAACAAGAGGAAAGACGTTTTAAAAATTACAGTAACTAGATATCGTATGAGACGACGGCAATGGAAAACATACGTTTTAGAAAATTTTAGCAAATCCTCTATCGGTTTGAGTGAGTTTGAAAAGTGTAAGTTTCTATTATTTGTTGAAACCGAATGCACGTAAGCGATTTTACTGAAATGTTTTGTTGGAAAACTGTGTCTTCAAATCTTTTCATCCTCAATTTTCGAAAGTTATCTTTAAAAATATGGTATTTTTAATTTTCTGATGTTAAGTTAGAGTGCAGTCTAGAGTGCTATTACTAGTAGTCGGCTTGAAGTGATGATAGTGTATGCAATAATAATAATAATAATTCTGGTATTAGAACAAATAAATTCAATCAAAGATATAAAACAAAAGAAGAAACGAACAATATTACATTATAGGTACAGTAATAGCATTTCTCTTGGGAACAAATTCAAAGTATTGCAATCGCATTTTTCCAGTAGAAATACTGCTTGCACCGACAAAAATAATTAAGAGTATTAGGTAGTCGGGCTGTACTAAACGGTATACAGTGTTGTGTCGCAGTAAATAGTCTGCTAAATACCCTACCCACATTAACTGTGCAATGGAGGGCTCTTTCGTTGTATAAATAGGGGTCGCAAAATAGCCTTTTAGGTATTCAGTTTGATTTGTAAACTTGACTCAAATTCTAGTTGTTAGTATAATAAGTTGATATATTATTTGAAGGTTTTTTATTTACATAGAACAGGATGATGGCTGTCAAATGTAACCGCTCGTGAAGTGATGTTAGCTTGACGTAGCTGGGTTAAGGAGTCTGTCCTGTCAACCTGGATTGAGTCTGTCTCATCAAGCTGGCGATGGTAACTACGGTCTATTATGTAGGTGATTCTCTGTAGTAGCCGTTGGTTTCGATCTTGAGCCCCACTCGAGCAAAGATACACGAGGGGCAGCAAGAACATTAGCAATTGCTCTTGATGTGGTTTAAAATTTGTCCTGAGCGTTCATATTCATTATGTAATGGGATTCCCAACTTCTTTTTTGTATATTTTAGTGCGTCGTATGCGTTCGCGTTGTTATTTAATTACGAATAAAATAGTGCTCTTGTCTGTGTTGATCTTAAAGAGCAACACAATTTAATGTAATAAAAAAGTATTTCTAAGCTTTTCTTTGTTCTAATTTTCTATCCAGGAGCACGTCCTTAAAAAAAGGTAAGAGACAATAAAACAGCGCGGTTTCCTGAACAATATATAATGCCATTAAACGGGTCTCTATAACGAATTACCGGCTAAAGTTTTCAGATAAACCCTTTACTTATTTCCGATGCATCATTTGTCCGCTGTCACCCTGCGTCCTGAGGGCGGTCCATCCTGGAGACCAGCTCGAGCGAAAAAAACGATAATAGACCAATTAAATAAGGTCACGTGGCGTGAAATTGTTTACTATTTGAGGTAAACGGTTATACTGCTTGATTAGTTCTGTATTAAATGAATTTGTCTTTATTTTTCGTATTAGTCTTGATTCTTGTGGAATTAAAAACAAATAAAAATTGTTCCTCGCAGCATTGTATGCTTTATGCGTTTAACTTGAGAAATGATGAGTTCTCCATACGTATTTTTATCCCAAATTAACCCCTTTTCACATTTTTAATACCTGCCCCAGGATGCAATCTATCGCCTTGCCAAATTTTATCGAAATCTGTTAAGCGATTTAAACCTGAAAACGTAACAAACAGACAGAATTACTTTCACATTTACATATGACCATTTTTTATATCATGCGGTTATATGCCGCTAAGAAATATTATTAAATTCAGAGGCAAATTTAATGTTGATTGTACAAGAGTCACTATCTATTGGCAAGGCGAGACAGGGAGTAGAATAGATAAAGTTGGCACCGGGTGATCTTGACATTATTGGACATCGCTGGACTTCCGCCGATATTTAGTTCACAAACCTACCTACCCGTTATGAAATATTGCTACGACCTCTCGTTCGGCTACAATGTTTATAATAATGAAATGTCGTGGAAATCTGCTTCACAATTCTGTCGCAATTTACAGCACCTTTTGTTTAATGCATTTTATTGTGTTATAAAACTTACTATGTAGGTAACTCTGCGTTCGTTTGACAGGAAAATATATTGATATTTTTGTCAAGATTTTGTTGATTTTACACTAATTTTGTTTTTACATGATGGTTTTCTTAAATATTTCGTTTGAGAATTGTACCTATAATAAAGATTATGTAAGAGGCTACAAAATGTAGAAATTGTGTTATAAACATTGTTATTGGTCATTTAGTTACAGGCAGTAGCTAAGCGAATCCTACTATAAATTAATTGTAGGTCCAGTTATACTAATCACGGTGCTATGTATAATGACGTCACAGCACTAATAACCTGTCGCCTGCAGGCTCCTACATCTGACTAATAGAATAGCTTAGACGTAAAGTGGTTATGGATAGATAGATGTCTATCTATGTAACGTGTTGTGTCTGATGAGGTTTACGCCAAGTACTAGGAGAACATTATTTGGTAAAAGTTATATTCAATTTTCAATCATTTAGAAAAGATGTGATGTGGTTAGTCAATTCTGTTCTGCAAGTTTGGTAGTTGTCGGGTATAACTAGAGGAGTTGGCTTGTCATTGGTGAACATTTCTCTCGTCAAGCCGGAGGCGACGGCTGCCAGCAGATATCTGCTCTGTGGAAGCAGTAGTCTTCGCTCATGGACCGCTTTTCAGGTTAACATAATGTAACATGAATGTGCATGTACTTGTTAAAAAAGACCTGGTGCATAAACAAATTTGAAATGTAAAATATAGTCGAATTTTTAGTTGAAAAAGTTTTTGCTGTGAAATTCAGATAAATATTTCAATATTTTATTATTAAGCTACCTTTGTGCCTTAAAGCAATGCTTTACAAAATTTCTCATCGAATAGGATTGAAGAATATGACGAATATTGAAAATTCTTTTGTCGATGGTTTGAACAAGATTCTCGTTTTCGGTCTTATTAAATTTAATATATTACAAGTATTTGCACTATAAGGTAAATTTATATTATACTAATATTGTAAGGGTAAAAGTGTGTCTGTTTGTCGCCTAATCATATTCAATTTTGCAATGGGTTTATTGAAAAAGTTTTTTTTCCTTATTATTATGTCTTTAATTCATAAAAAATGCATCCTTACCCATATGAAGTCATGTAATAATAAGTAAAACAATTGCGGCACATAACATCTGTTGTAATACTGTTGAACGAATGGGCGAGAGATGCTTGAGGCGTAGTCTCACCTCAGAAGCTTCAACAATGTTCTTAACTACATGTTGAACTGGGTACTACTCGGGAAACGTGGCCTAAAGTTAATTGGACACTTGTACAGCTTGTGACTTGTTAAGATGCTTTCGATGTAAACTTCAGAAGTACTTTACTGCAATTAAGGTCACAAAAGATTGTTAAACATTTACTGTTAAATATAAAAAAATATATATTATAAAAAACAAATCTAAGTGTTTTCAATCATTAATATTAATTTTATCAATTTCTTGAGCCAACTGAGGGTGAAGTACGAGTTTATATTTACGCTGTCTCCCTACCAATCAGACAATATTCTTTTAACCGCGGAGGTTTAAAATTTTTTAATGAAGCGTAAATTTGAACTCATACTCAACAGCAGCATCAGTAGTCACCCCGGTTGACAAAGCACACTTGTTTGTTACTGTTATTTGCATTACTAACCACTAACTCTTGGCAATGATGGCAGGTTTGATGTGGCTTCTTTCTTTGTCCGAACCGTTCCGGGGCCACACGCAAATGTAAGTGTAATTATGGTCATCATTTTATCTTGACCATTCATAAGTGCCGAAGTTGGCCTAATAGAAAGAAAGATTTTGATTTTGAATTCCCGACTACTTCCAAGACCTCTATATGCGAATAGTTCACTTCACGGGTGTTACATTTGAAAGTGGTGGTACTACCGCGTGACGCATGCTAGTCTAAGTAAGCTAATAACCATAATGAGTTTGTATTATACTCTTTGTATTATAGGTAAGATTAGGTCTGTTATTAGAATAAATATCGGTGTTCGTAAGGTTCTTGGTGCATAGCGGTAAAGCGTGTGAAAGATTCATCACAACTCCTTTGGGAACGATTCTTTTTCTAAGTTGTTGCAACAGCGGCGGGGCGGGTTCGCGCCCTCTTACCCGCTCTCGATGTTATATCCTATTTTTCAAAAACTCCAAACTCTCGCGAAAATATTGAAGCCTCAGTTGAAATATTAATCTCTATGAGACGTAGCTGAGTTTTATGATCGCAATTCCAACTTTTGTGAGTAGTACTATAAAGGAAAAGATAAATTAAAGCTATTTACGACACCCACATATGGGCTATTAAATAATTGACGTAGGTTGTAAAGTTTAAAATTGGGCTATCCATTATACAAAAATTCCGCCCTCGAGTATAATAGAAGAAGAATAAATGCTAACCTACCTTTGTTCTAAATTACAAAAATTTTAATTTGATAGAAAATATAACATCCTATAACATGGGATCCTTCAAGCGCAGCGTGAAGAGGCATCTCACGCGACTGCTGTCTGCAGATCCCCATCTCTGACAGCAGTCGCCTCCGTTCATGGATCGCATTCTAGCTTAACATCAGGAGTGCGGTCATATGACGTGCGGTCATATCTTTGAGATATACCTATATATCAATAGAAAATATGAATTGTAAAAATTTCGTGTCTATTTTAATTTTCTTTTCAAATATTGTATGTTTAAATATATATGTAAATTTAGTTTAAAAATAAATAAATCGTTTGTGATTAGTAAAAAATGAACAATTAACAAAACTTTAGTTAAATAAGTCGAGACATTTAAATGCGTACCAATATACACTAACTTCCCTAAACTGGAACTGCAAGAACTTTAATGTGTCTTAGTAGAGATGCCTACGAGTATAGTGAGGTGTCCTCATTTAATATACAACAAGCATATATTTTAATATCATTATAATCTGTGTAGAGTCGGTTCATCGGGAAATGCTATGAGGGTGAAGTGAGTGAGTGAAGTGAGAAAACGTGACCAGGAATTTCACACTCGAGGTTAAGTCGGGCTTTTCTAAGGTCGCACCATTTCAACTATGTCTTTGAAAGTTTCTCTAGAGGTGCCGTGTGATAAACTTAATGTATTACGATTATGAGAAATTACATTAAATATTCCTAAAACTAAGAAAATGTGTATTTTTGGGTCCACTTGATATCTATTAGTTTGTCAACAAAACAATATTCTAAAATAATATCTTATTTTTTCATTAATTTATTTCAATTATATCAACACTTCGTTTACCAATCAATATACAATGTTTAATTAAATAAAATACAAATCTTAACAATAATTATTAAAGCATTTAATATAATAATAACTTTCAAAATCAAAATCAAAAATCAAAATATTTATTTTCCTTCTTGCCAGATGTTATGTAAGAACCCTGTTGGGGCACTGAAAAAAAAAACTTATAGATATACTTATACATTATTATTACTACTTGAAAAGGCATTGATATATACAACTAGATATGCAATAACGCTCCCAATGAGACGCGAGAGAAAAGATGACCACAGTCACTTTTAGGTTTTCTGCCAGTTAGTATTTGACTGACGACAACATTGTCAAATCGTTTTAATACGCCTTTTTTCATGTCCGATGTATGAGGTTTGCTCTAGTGTATATCTCTATGCAAAAAGGGTGACAATTGTTATGTTAAAAAGTCAAATTATTCAATAAACCGGGTAAAAAAATTAAAACCGTTGGTGATAAGGAATGTAGATTTATTTTTGAACTAAAAATCATCGACAAACTCGAGAAAAAAAATTGTGGGCCTAGAGCCTAGATAGACATTCTCCTTTTAGAGTGAATATATATAAGTATTAACTCTCTAACAAATTCGAATCAGCTTGGAAGTAGTCAGGTATAACGAGAGGAATGTACTCTGTCAACCCATTCGTTTTCTAAAACCGATATACCATAAGTGACTGCAGATATTTCTCTTTGGTAGCAATTGTTTTGATTGCGGTCCATGGACCTCGGTCGAGCTTAATATCAGATTGATTAAACACTTATATAGTTGAAGTGGTTCTAGAATAAAAAAATTCTAAGACTACCACTTACTAGACTACAAGTTATTTTAAATGTTTGTTATAATTACTTTACTTGTAATTCTGTGCTCTGGGAAAGATCTATTTACCTCAAAAGTATGCAACACACTTCATGCATGTTTCTACAGAATTATTCTGTAAATATTCGCTTTTCTATTCGTCTGAGATAGCTTTATAAGTTAAAGTTAAACTTCAAGTGAAAATAGGTTTCATAACACATTCATATTTCAACATAACATAGTTTGGATAACATTTACTATTAATTAAGATTTCTGCAAGGTAACTAAAATCTAAAATTTCAGATTAATGTACTTAAACGGTATTTTATAGTAGGTAACAACACTCCGCTTGATGTTAACTAGAAACAACTGCTAGCAACGAGAAATATCTGCAGACGTCGCCTCAACTATGCTAGCTCCAGGTGTCGAATGTGCACCATCCAGGTTAACAGTGCACACTCCTTTCATTATGAATAGATACACCTAAACATTGGTGGTAGAAAGAGTTTTTCATATTCTCTGTATATAAAAAAAAAACAAGAGAATGTTTGGCGGCAATTTACGCGGAAAGTATGACTTGAAATGTTTACGTTTTTGTAAATTGGATTTCAGTGGTTGTTACCTATTGTATAAAATTAGTATTAACTTGTAAATATAATGGCGTGCTACGATAGTGAACAAATTGTTAAGACATAAAAATTCACTCTACTATAATGCTAATTGTTTTTGTGGCATCCCACGCTCGTATAAAAACGCTCATATATGTTTACATTTCTGACCGAAATCTTGCTGCCAACCATTCTAAGAAAGCATCGATCATACGTGGCTGTATAAGCTTTGTTCCCTTTGCCTTGTAGTTGTTCAAATACGAAGTGTAGTGTAAATGGTATTAAGCTGCCGAACTCTGAGGTTGCATTCTCCGCAGATGAGTTGAGTCGATGCAAACTTTAACAACACTTTCTAACGTAACAGATTGTTACGAGCACTCATCTCCGTACACAACTACTAAGTTTCAGCATCCATATTTAACTTGGACCGTTATTGCTAAAACAAGTTATGTTAATATTATGCTCATATAAGAATTTTAAGAAAACAGCTACGCACGCAAGCGGTTTAATATTAGAGGATATATAGTCGTTGTACGTTATTTCTCCGATTTATTTATTTATTTTTAAGGCACTCATACAGGCTACAGTACAAACATGTTAGTAAATATACATTTTAAGAGTTAGCCCAAAATAGTGTGCACGCCATGAAATATTTAAAACAAAACCACTAAAAAACTAAACTACTTAGAATCTAATAATTATAAAACTACTTGTTCTATTAAGTAACCTCACACATGTGTGAGATTATATTTTATTAGATTTAGATTATAATAATAATAAAATTCTTTATTGCAAAAAATAAAAAAAAATAAGTGTGTAAAGACGAGCTTAATGCCTAAAGGCATTTTCTACCACATAACCGGATCAAAAGTAACGAAAAATATCGTTATTAGATAAGGTTACCAGAGGCAATAGTTTACGTAATTAGTATCGGTAACGTAATTTATAACGATACTTTTAACGGTATGTTCGGGGTATTGATACTGGTATATGTCTGTTTATGGTGCGTAAGTTAGAAGGGGTTTACGTGATATTCTCTAACTTTAAAGAGTCTGTCAACGACTGATGATGGTTGGATGATGGGGATTGTCTGCATCACAACTTGTTTTTTTTATTTTAGCACGTCATATGACCGCACTCCGCCTGATGTTAAGCTAGAGTGCGATCCATGAACGGAGGTGACTGCTGTCAGATAAGGGGACAGCAGTCGCGTCCGCTATGCCGGCTTAATGAGTTGCCTCTTCACACTGCGCTTGAAGGATCCCATGTTATAGGAAGGGGAAAAGACGTCTTACCAGTCTTACCAGTGAAGTGACCTGTCCCATTTTGAGATCAGCTTGAAAGTAGTCGGATATAAAGAGTGATGACAGGATGACCCTGGCGGTGTGCACTGATTTTCTCAAGCCGGTATAGTGTAGGCGACTTCAGATATTTTTTTGAAGTATATAGCAGTAGTATCAAATGCCAGCTTCTTTAAACAATACATAAGGCGTAAAGTAATGAATTGTTATTGAAAACATAATAATAAATCTAAAGTCGTGTTCACACTTTCGACACCGAAGCTTCTCACTTATAGATCAAAGCTCGGCATTAAGTTACTATAGTAATTTGAATGAGCAGGTCACCCTAAGAACGTGATACCACAAAGAATGTTCGGAGAGTGGCACGCGAGAGCCGCGGCTAGTGGTGCTTGTGGCTTTGTTAGCGGGCGACAACAATGGAGGCTGAGGGTCTTTGCGTACTGAGCGCACAACCGTGAGATGAGTGTACCGCTGATATACGTCCCCATTCAAATTGTATTGTTTTTCAAAATGATGCTTTTGCGTTTTTGCAATTTAAATATTTTTCTGTATTTATTAGAAGATTCATAAATAGACGCGTTCATTTGAGTAGTTTTTTTTAATTGTAACCCGGCGTGTGACAACCTGATGTAAAGCAACAGTGCGGTCCGTGAACCAAAACTATTGTTACTACAAATGACTTTCTATAGGCAAAATCGCCTCCGCTATGCTAGCTTGAGGAGACGAATATGCACCATCCAGATTGACAACGACCTCTTGTTATACCTGGCTACATCCAAACAGTTCCTGAAACGCGACAAGGTCACTTCACGGGTGTTATATTTACATAAGTAACCATAAAGTAATAATAATACAATTAGAATTGCATAATTTTTTGAACTTTTGGGCTCCGTTAAATTTATTTATAAGTATCAGGACCTGAGCTGAAATTACTAGTAGCAATATTAATATTTAATATTTTTCATCAAATGATTTTAAGTACAGGTTTCTTTAATAATAGTTGGTTTTTTGTATTTTCCAACGGAGCTACGATACGAAGACGACGCGACGTAGCACCGCTTTTTTTGTCATGTAAGCTTGAAGAATTGTGAAAGCGATTTTTTTTACTTCTATTAAAAATGCTAAATAGGATTTTTATGAAGTTGTTCCAGATTAAAAAAAGGTCGAGGGTAGGGTTCTTGCTTATTAAAAATCCGCATAAAATATACGACACATGAACGGACAAGATAAACGTGTGTTATTAATCGAAATTCTTGTTTAATAATTCAACAAAAATATTATATATTTATTTTTATATTAATAGGTATTGTATCAAATACCGGCTTTTCAGTAAGAGTTTTTAAGTTCTCTTTGTCCGGTTACAACAATAGCTAGACCGTCCATTTTCATCTCGTATTTTTTTTATTATGTACCTACCTAGTAGGAGCGCAAAGCACTTTCCTTCGTTGAGCGTTGTTAATTGTATTCACAAAATGTATACACATGAAGTGTATTGTTATTACACGTACTATTTATGTATATTTTTACTACCAATTTTTAGATCGTTGTACTAAAGTAATGGACTTCCTTTTGTTAAAAGTATGCTAATATTTTTCTTTGTTTAAATTAAAAGTAAATGAGAATTGCATCTTTATTCATTTGTGTAATTTAAACGGTGATGACATTGAACAATCGAGTTACAGAAACTGTTGACGTACGTATATCTGACCATAGTTAAAACTCGGAAGAAGAAAACCTTTATAATAGTAAGCTGGACGTGGGAAGCAAACTTTATTTGTGTCATTGTTTTCTTTGAGTAAAAATGTCGTTCTCGATATAACAATATTTTAGTCTTATCTTCTTCCAACAAGATACAGCAAGAAACAGCAAAACCATAACTTTCATTTATAACGAAACGACAATGTAATGGCTCTTTTGAACAAAAAGCAAAACGGTGCAAAAAACTTGTACAACTTTTAAAAGAGTTCGCCAGACATTGAAACGACTGGTCACTTTTGTTAAATTTAATCTTCGTTATAGGTAAGCTTAAAATTCAACGAATACATATAAATACATACAAATCTTTTCCAGACAATCCGTGTAAATATAAATATAAAAAGTGTTGAGTTTCGGTACATGATATATACCTGAGTTGCAATCTCCACATTATTTTGCAACGGATGCGCGTGGCCGGCGAGAAATAAAGGAGCCAGAACAAAAAGGACAGTCTTTTAAAGTTCTTTATTTCAAGGGATTGTAGGAGTAAAGTGCGGTTTAATTGCACGGGGGAACTTTCACAGTTTTCTACTTTTATTTGTATTCGATGAATTTAGATTCGATTTCTTTCAAGTGTAAGGAACTTGTGCGCTATCAACATGATTTCATTTGAAATTGTATTTGTTTCGATTCGAACCTAGGATCTCGCCTGTGGATTTTTTCTATATTATTGTGACTCGTGATTGTGACTGAATAAACGATTGAAATGTTAATAAAATACATTTGCGAAAATATTTTATAGTACTAGATAATGCAATGCATAACAATATATGTAATTGGTTAGATGTTTTAAAAATAAAATAAATACAAAAACTCTATTAATGATGGGCTTTTGCAGGCAAGTACAGATACTTAGAAGTTGCCCGACACGGCTTTAAACTGTTGCGGTACAACGTTTATTTCAGAAATTACTTAACTTTTCTCTGTCCAGTAAAGAAGGAGTTGGAGGAGATCTTACATCAGTGCATCTCAGTCGAGTGTCGCCTCTAGCGCGCACCTATGCGATCGAGACAATAGCGCACCAATAAAACTTTTATTATACGCTATGATTTTGGAAACATTTTGCGAGATGACTTCTATAAAATTCGCAATTTATTCAAGCCAGTTCGGAGAAATTCTCGCAGTTTATTGGCGCTCACAAACTAAGGTTTAGAGCGCGGACGCGAAGGAATTTTTTCCTTCCATTGCGTTTTTGTTATTTTGATGGACTTCTCGAGAGGGGTTTCAATTTTACTGTTATTAAACTTCCTGAATTGTAACAGGAGGCCCGAAATAAATGTAACTAGGTACAATTTTGTTATTGAAGCGAGCCGACGACCTCTCTTTCATAACGACCTATTTGTCTTAATATAAAATAACTTCAAAATAAAACCTAAAAATATTACGAAGTAAAGGAATGCTCTAGAAAATAATGGACAAAATCTTTCAAATAGACTATTTCCGCACAAGAAAACATTTTACCTGTTTATATTTAAGATTGAAGGAGATGGGTATGGGTGGTGCGGAGATAAGAATCAAATAGATGTTTCGCCGCAGAGAGCTCGTACATACACTATGTGCTACGAGTAGTAGGTATATGTCATCGCATCACTTGCATCTTGTGACATATATTTTATCTAAAAATAGTGGAATTCTCGTTTTATACATCAGTTATTCTCATATTACATTTATTTGAGTGTATTGAAATGTTATTCAATTTAAAATTGATAAAACGAATGCGCTTTTAAAAATATTTAAAAAAATATGATTACGTTTTACGCTGTTACTTTTGGAGTTCAATGGAGTGGAAACTTTTAGTTGCGACGCGAAACGGTCGATTTGTAAATGTTTTTTTTTTGTAATTTATTATTTAATAATAATAGTATTAACATTCACGCTGAACAAATAATTCATTTAATAAATCTCCTAAGACAGAACCCTAAAAGAGAATCCAACTTAAAAGTTGTAAAACGATAATGATGACACACAATAGTGCAGTAGAACGAGCGCAGAGAGACGAGCCAACTAGATTTTTCACCTGAGCTCCAGTTCATCTGACGTAACAGTCATGAAACGTATTTTGGCAGCACGATAAGGAAACAGCACAAAGAAAACAAACTACTATAACTCGGTCGGTGAGGCTGCGAGAGCGAGTGTCGCATATAGCGGCGGCGATAGCGGACCTCCTGTCATGGGAAATATGATGACACAGGGGCTTCACTTCTCTCCTACCATCTTTATTTTATTTATTGTTTCTACAAATATTTCAAGTCTTACTGAAATTGCAATATACTTCGCTTTGTCTTATTTGGAATAAATTATATTTAATTTGTAATAAATTTACGTTGATCATTTGTTAGAATAAAAAACATATTATATTCTAAAACACGTAAGAATTATTAAAATTCTGTGGTTTTATCATTTGATTAAGCACCAGAAGATTGAATAAGTATGACAGCTTTGAGCCGAGAGAGGTTCGGATTGGATGCCTTCATTGTTGAATATTCCGTTGAGTTTGTACTTTGAAATATATAAATTTCCGAGAATAAAATGTATATTCGCGCTGTAGATTGAATAGCGGACCAAGATACGACAATTTCAATCCGATGAGTATAATAGAAGTATTTAATTTAACAATGTATAAACAGTGCAGAGAAACGATTTGTCAAGGGAATAAATTTCAACAAAGGTCCATTCATTTCAATGGCAACTTGTTGTACGCGACCGTTTTAATTTCATAAGTCGTTTATCATAATCAAGGGTTGGGAAGAGGGGGGATTCCTGATTTCACAACCCATGTCAATGTCTGCCCGTAACCAACGTCTCGCTGAAGAAAATGTCGTATACCTGATGGACATAGCTACCTTAATATTGAACAACTTTCTTAACTCAATTAATATTTGTATACATCACTTACATTTATTGCTGTAAAGTAAAACGGCTGGTGGGAATAGACATATTTCGCTGATGAGATTGAAAATCTTTTTTCTTTAAAAAAATCTAGTTTTTTTTTTGCGCACAAAATTAAAAACATGAAGGAAATGTGTGAAAAAGCGCGTGCAACTAACAGGGATTCACAAATTTATTGAAATTTAATTACTTTTTGATAGATATTATTAAAAATGTAATTCCATAGTTACATAGCTCAAACATTAACGTATTCAGGTAGTCACTAAATAGTTCGTGCGAGCCGATATCCCTAATCTAACATGCTCAATTCGGGATCCGGTGGCCGACGACGGTCGGTCGTATTGGAAATGTTGCATTTGGCCTCGACTACTAAAATCTCTTCGAATATAGGAATTTGACCTGGAATATATATTTATGATTATTAATATACGTAGATAACATTTAGAACACTTTCTATATAATTGTCTGAAAGATAAATTGATCGTGAAATTGTTTTTGTCCAACTTTTGGCATAAATAGATAATATGACCATCTTTACTAATATTATGAATGTAAAAGTAATACTGTCTGTTTGTTCACGCCTAAACTGCTGAAAAGATTTAGATTTTGATAAGACGATAGATAGATTGGGAAAGGACATAGGTTAGTCTCAAAAATAAAAGTGTGTGAGGTGAAATCTCAAGTTAAATTCATAATTTTAATATTACGGATACGAATAGCAACAGCTATTCGCATTTCTCAACTCCGCTCGAATAGTTTCTACAATATAGTTAAATGTATTTAGAATATGGACAAACCGTGATAAGTTAAATCCTAAAGTTAGGTATAACCGAGCTGATTTCCAGCAAGATTTACAAATAAATAGAAAATGAATGTAAATGAGATATTAAAAATGTTTTAGTAATTTGTTATTTAGTATTTAACAATTATCTAAAGAATAGTATTATCATTATCATATTATATAAAGCTCGATTACCACTCACTGACTCACTGACTGACATATATTATGAAGCACTTGCCGGGGGGTTAGAGGGGTGATTCTTTTTGGGGCGTGTAGAGGGCGCTCCCGCGACCCCGGGAAAACCTCGACTTTGACCGGAAGTGGACTTTGGACCGGAAGCGATGCCGATATCTCGGAAACGGAACGAGATAGGTCACAAGTGCCGGAACAAAAGTCGTAGGGAATGCCCTCTAATATCGAAATCCATAATTTGTTTTTTCAAAAAATTTTTTTTTCTAAACTACCCGAAAAAAATTATATTATATACAGCTCGATTACCACTGACTGACTCACTCACTGACATATATTATGAAGCACTTGCTGGGGGGTTAGAGAGATGATTCTTTTTGGGGCGTGTAGGGGGCGGTCCCGGGACCTCAGGAAAACCTCGACTTTGACCGGAAGTGGACTCTGGACCGGAAGCGACGCCGATATCTCGGAAACGGAACGAGATAGGGCACGAGTGCCGAAACAAAAGTCGTAGGGAATGCCCTCTAATATCGAAATCCATAATTTGTTTTTTCAAAAAAATATTTTTTTCAAAACTACCCGAAAAAAAACTTTTTCAGCGCCGCGAAGCGCGCCCAAAAAACTAGTTATACTAATATATAGCTGCAATACCACTCACTCACTGATCTATTGACATCAATTATTTCGTACTTGCCGGTATAGTGGAGGGTAGCGGTTTTTTGAGTCGTATAGAGGACGTCCCAAAACCGTCGAGAAAAATACGATTTTGACCGGAAGTCGATTCTGGACCGGAAGTAGTAGCGATATCTCGGAAACGGGGCGAGTCGGGGCAGTCACCCCGTAGAAAAAGTTGTAGAGAATGTCGTTTTATGGCGAAATCAAAAAAAAAATTTTCAAGATCGGGCAAAAAAAAAATTCCCATACAAATCGGTCGGCCCTCGATGATACTTCCATCTCGCTCTTTTCCATCAGTCGGTGCATGAGGCGAGAGCGAGAGGTGCGGAGAGAAAAGTTTTCATACGGCCGCATTTTCGGGCGAACAATCGAAATGGCTTTACCTCGGTTAGTCGGACGGTGAACGCGGCCGCGTGAACATCGAATTTGCTCCTCGCGGCAGGCTTTTTTTCGAATATCTCAAGAAGTAGATACGTCAGAGTAACCATGTAAAGAACAATTTTGTTCAGTGTGACCAGCACTATTTTTTTAAATTTTTGTTTAAGTTTTTTTTTTTAATTTTTTAAAATCTTCATATCTCGAAAAGTAGATACGTTAGCGTCACCGTGTAAAGACCAATATTATTCAGTATGACCAGCACTACTTTTTTTTAAATTTTTGTTTTTTTTTTAATTTTTTAAAATCGCTATTACTCAAAAAGTACATACGTTAGCGTAACCGTGTAAAGACCAATATTATTCAGTATGACCAGCACTACTTTTTTTTTTTTAATTTTTTTTTTTTTAAATTTTTTAAAATCGCCATATCTCCAAAAGTAGATACGTTAGCGTCACCGTGTAAAGACCAATTTTGTCAGTATGACCAGCACTATTTGTTTTTTTTTTAATTTTCTAAAATCGCTATTACTCAAAAAGTACATACGTTAGCGTAACCGTGTAAAGACCAATTTTGTTCAGAAACGTAAACGCTTTTTGATGGCGATAAAATCTATTCGATCTAATACGTTTCACGACAAAATAGGGCCTCCGCGGGCCGCTTGCGCCCGCGGCCTTTACCCAACAGCTAGTTTTATTATTATACATACTGTAGAAAGAAATTTAAATAGAAAGTGTATGTGAGCAGTTGATCGTGAGCAAATTGATTCTTCGATGGCGGTAGTAAAAAATACGCCTCTCAATAACCCAAACTAAGTCGAACAAACAATCGAATTCTAAATAATAAAGATCCTGGAGCGGCCCCTCTGCACGGGGTAGGCTTAGTCGTACAAAATTGGAGTAATAAAAGAGGAATGCTTGCAAAAGTTTCGCAATAAAGCGAACGAGTATCGACTGTGAAGAAATAAAGAGTTCTCGAGTATAATGCCTCGTAGGTAGGTATAGAGGCGTAGGAACATAAATTGTTACGTTGCGTTGCATATTTGGCTGCGTACTTCGCCTCGCGTACAACTGTCGATTTGAATTTCTGAGCCATTAAATTTTTATGTTCGCTGCGGCAAACTAAACATTCAAAACCTTCTCAATATCATCGTTCTCGAAACGTTCTCGAAACACGAGAGTTCAGAACATAAATCGTTTTTTCATTACGCGATTTCACTGAGCACACTTGTAGCTGCTACGAAAAGTTATTGGATGTTCCCAGTTATGGAGGACGAAGGTTTTTGAGGGTTTCACGAAGGAATAATTACATGCTACGAGTGACGTATGTGCGCTATTTAAGCACTGAGTCCAAAGAGTAATGGAGGTGATAAACAGTCGCAATTAAAGCATTGCCACGCGACGCACGCCGGCGCCTTTCTTTGCGCCTCCAGTAATGGTGATTTGTGTGCTCGCTCAGCCTACGTTCTTACCAGCTACGTGCGCAAAATGAGCTCACGTTACTCTTGCTACATATTTGATTGTCTTTCTTTATAGCTTCTTAAATAAATAAATTAACATACCTTTATAGTTTGCCACTAAACGAAATAAAGGTGTAACGATTAATTAATAATGGGGTCGACTAATTACAAATATAAAATAGGAATATATGAGGATTAGCACGATAGGAAATTTAGATTAGTCGTATGTATGTAAACTTTGTTTAACAATGCAAATTTATTCTAGTTACCGGATTAACGGTTGATCATTGAATCGCCCGCACTTGCGGTAATTATGTAAGTACGCAGTACCGCGGATATCCTCACGCATATTCAATTAAATTAATTAACATCGCAACATGCATTCACGCATACCATTTGCCGGCGGCATGAGTGCAGTAAGACTTGATGCACTAACTACTGATATGTTACATTTATATCAATTCAAACACGTTTATTTTGTATCATGAAAGGGTAGGGGCATGTAATATTCAACATCAGTTCCTCGATATCGATAAATAATTGTCTATAAAAGTGAAATAAGAAAGAAAGCGCTTACACGTGGCAATCTTTCAAACACGCACTAAAGTAAATTAGCATATTTTATTAATAAAGACAGGAAGTTTAAAGAGGTTACGTATTCTTAAACTTGGGAAAATAAGAACGGTCTCAATTCTCTTGAGTATAAAAATATATCATTGTTAGAGTAAACGGTCGTTAGCACTTTGTCTGTAGTGAGAAGAGGTCAGACCCAAATGTATGGAGGTTGTGCTTAAATATGATAATAACATATTGCATGCTATTTATGCTTACATTGTAGTACTTTTTTACTTTTCTTGCTGTCAGTATTAGTCAGATGACTGTAGACGCGATGAGTACAGATGCGCCAGAAAGTGTAATGTGATTAAAAATAAAAAATTAATCGGTACGAAAGTCTTTGTCTTTGTTTAGATTCTCAAAAATATTATTAATAATTATAAATTGTTTTAAAAAAATTGGAAATGCATTATAATTTTGTTTTATTCAATGTGATGTTCTAAGAAATACGATTGAAATGTAAAAGAACTAAGTACTCGAAATTTCTGGGCTCGAGAGCACTTGACCACGAGATCAGGCGTCCAATTCAGGAGGTTTCAGCGACGGTAGATGTTTTCTTAGAGAATTTCATGAAAATACTCTCCGTCTGAAATTACAACCACTATTGTTTTAGATTTAGGAATGTATTTCGTATTTCGATGTCTATTTGTAAAGATTATTTAAAATCTTATTATAGATATTTTTATAGTGAATATTTTCAAACTGGGTCGAATAAATTACGTTGATTTGAATTTGAAATTGAATAACGCTGGAGCACGTAAATATTTGAGTTTCTTTTTTTTCAAGTTTTTGCAAACAAATCCGTGTAAAGTGAGATGTATGGCTCTATGCAATCACTTCAACCACACAGGAAGTATTTTTATATAAAAATTTATATGATAATAATATGAAAGATACTTTGCTGGCGGGACGCGAGACCCGGATCTTTGGAGACATCTTCTTAATGCGAGTTGGTGAAGGGGATTTTGAAAGAGAGAAGAGAAATGCACCTAGTATTTTGTAAATATTATGTATAGATTACTTTGTAGATTTCAGAAGTGAAATAAAAATCTAAAACAAAATGTAAATTAATAACTAATAATATTTTATTAATTTTGCAAATAAAACGTTTTAATTTTCCTGTTGATTGGCAATAAAACTCTTTTCAAATGAAAGATAAGCAAACAAATCCAAGTTTGTTAAGCGGCGCGACTGGATGAGTACATAATTAAATTTAGCAATGCAAATTTGGTCCAACTTTACGTTCCCAGTTTGTCATCCCAGTCAACGCTCGCTGTACTTAAATTGATACATTACTCTTGTATGACCATTTTCGTGTTATTAACGACCGTTAATACCAAACAAACACAGTTAGAATAAATTATGGCGGACCGCATAAACAAAAGTGAGAGCAAAAAGCTAATCGAATGATAGGGAAAGGGCGATCTGATTAATCATGAAGCAAAAACGAAACGGGTTAATTGTGAAAGTCTCCCGGAACATAATCGTCTTGATAATAAAGTCGAGACGACCCAAATTGCTGGCTACTTGAAGACGAAAATAAAAATCGTGGGGCGTCGAAATTAAGGTCTCCTCGTATGTAGTATCGTCATTAGGGCCGAAATAGGGTTGTATCGTGGTGGTTGTAATAAGTCATGTCGGCCGCAGGATCCGGCGCCTTCCGTCCCCTGCGCTCCCTCCGGCCCTCACATTATCGTCGGGCTGCACCCCTGCCCGCTTGGCCTCACGCAGCCCGGCTTGTATTTTACACGGGCAGCTTCCTAACTAATTTTAGTCCACTTTAATGGAGTTTCAGATTATTAATATACATGAAATTACTAGGAACGTTAATTGCTGTCGTATACCATCTACAATAATTATATAGTCATTAATTAATAATATAATAGAGATTCAATTAATTAGTTGAAACGCAACTTGTGAGTACAGGAAAGTTGTAGTAAAATTCAATTATGTACCGATTTTATTAGTTAAGTTTAATGAATAAAATTATATACAATTCAATTGTCACGCCTTTTTCCCACATTAAATATTCTATGAATATAAATGTAATATATATTTTTGCTACATTTAGCATTTTATTAATCAGCGTTGAATATACAAACACAAAACTCAAATTGTACGCTACAAAAGTGCTCGTCCGACGGATTTTTAATCGAATTAAAAGTTTACATTTTAAATATTTTCTCGGTGATTAAAATAATAGTTATGATCAAGAGGGGAGTATGTATATTATTTAACGAGCACCATTATCGATTTAGGTCAGATTCATCATTTTTTTAACCTTTTCCGGAGTCGTAAACGGTTTAGGACGCGGTTATACCGTTGGAAATTACGAAAAATGGAGAGGGTGGGCCTTTTTGTATTGTCTGCCCTTTATGAAAGTTTTCGACGCGTGCTTCGGATTATGCCTAAGTACCTACTATGTATACTATATATATATATAAGTATAATATATTATATATATATCTAGGTATCATTTTTTGTTACACTTTTTAGGAGCTGTATTCTCGTAGTTATGTTATTGGTGTTTACATGTTTTAGTACATTTTATATTTTATAATAAAAACATGTTTTAGCGAAAGTATGTGAATAATAGATTTGATTAATGGAAATGCATAGCAACTATTCTAATCCTGATAAAGAATTAAACCGATGAACTATGATAGCTGGTTTGAAATGCAATGGAAATGCAATTATTAGCGTACGCCATGGGTGGACACATTCGCAACCCAAAATTATTAGCAGCTATTGGAGTTGTAATTAAATTAGCCCTGTTCTATTAATTGGGTATGAAACATAATGAACTAAATTTGACAATGAGGGTACCTATGTACGTATTATCTAAACATTATCTTGATCTAGTGCTTGAGTGAGCATGTGTGAAGATTCATACATTAGAATGTTAGGGAAACAAAAGGCCTAACAGACTATCTCTTGGGGTTATTCCTGTTTCGATTACCAAAACTTCGTGTAACATATAAACCGGTCTCAAATTCCTTTTAATTTTTCTGTAAAAATACTGATAATAATATAATAGTATGAATTATAATATATGTATTTTAATAACTGGTAGACTGACTGATGGTTATTAGCCTAGTCTGGCGTCTTGGTCTATAGTACCACCACTTTCGAATGTAACACCCGTGATGTCACGTCACCTTGTTGCGTTTCGGGAATAGTTTGAAAGTAGCCAGGTATAACGAGAGAAGTGTGCACTGTCAATCTGGATGTTACATGCTCGTCTCCTCAGGCCGGCATAGCTGAGGTGACTGCTGCCTGTAGAGCTATACATGTGGCGGAGTGTTGTCACTTGCCGAGTTACAATATAAAATGTAGTAATTTTCTTATAGGGTGAGTTTCGACTGAAGAGAAGAATATTTGAAATATGAATATTTTATATCTTCAGTGAGAACGCTTCCTTATTATTGTCATATTACAATTGAAAGTTATATGAAATAAAATTACGTATCTACACATTGTATGTAAAGGTCTCGATATTATCTTTATATTTGTTGCGTAGGTATAATGGAAAATTATAAGGCTGAGGATACCCAATTTATATTGAATTGAATTGATATTAGAAATCTTTTAGTAACGGGGATTCAATTTGGAAGTTCGTGCCTTTCGCTTGAAAAAGTAAGTAGGGTATCTAAGTGGAAACAACGAAATGAGATTCTATACTAACCATGCATATTATATTAATATTTTTACTCTAACTTTTCAATATCAATAATTTCAGAGCAACCGGGATAAGTGATAAGATAAAAATCTCTAGACAATAACAATGTAAAGGAGATAGTCCATTTTTGGGCCCACTTGATACCTAATAGTTTGGTAACAAAACAATATTCTAAAATAATAAATTATTTTTTAATAATTCTATTTAATCATATCAACACACCATATACCAATCAGTAGACAATGTTTAATTACATAACAAACAGATATCATCAATTATATTAAAGCATTTAAAATAATGATAACCTCAAATAGTGCATCAGAAAACATCTAATGAGTCAATGAGTAATGAGTCACCCGGGTTGAAATTAATTAAAACTGATTGGTAATGAGGAAGTAGATTTATTTTTCTGCAAAATTAACTAAAAATTATCGACAAACTTGAGAAAAAAATTGTTAGCCCATTTTGCTTAGGCAAATGGACATTCTCCTTTGGTCGACAATAGGACCAGGTCGACTAGTGCGACTACGTTTACATTTTTTTTATCGTAGCTCGGCATATGACAACACTCCGCCTGATGTAAAGCTAGAGTGCGGTCCCTGAACGGAAATACAGTTATTTCTACAGCTACTTACTACACAGAAATTTGTTACCGAATGGCTCCAGCTTTTTGATAGTAATTACCATACCCCGCTTGATATTAAGCGGGCCGTGAGGCGGTCGAATGTATATCGTCCAGTTAGGTTGACAGGGTAGACCCTCTCATTATACTCGGCTCTTTAAAGTAATAACAAAGGTCACTTCACTTGAAAGTGATGGTACGACCAATAAGTAATTGAAGAAAAACGAAAATAAGAAAAAAAAAGTTAAAACCTTTTCAGAAGCGAAAAATTAAAAGAATTTCGATTGTTTCTTAAATCCCATTTATTTTTTGAACTCGTGATCTAAATACTTCACACATACAGATCCTAGTAAGCCTTCCCCGACGTACTCGTATTGCTACAGTATCAGTTCGGTCCATAAACTGTCCCACCCACAACCCCCATCCCCATTTCTCCCACCACCGGCTTTCCGGTCTCTCGCACGTGAACATAAGCGGTACAATTTTTTTTAAATGCGTGTTTTGGAGATAAAATTCCGGAAATGCTTGTTGTTTAGAGAAAAACGAGTTTAAATTAAATATAAGTGTACTGGTTGGTATATATTGAAAATAATCGTTTGTTCTTATAAGCATAGACAAATACACTACTCGTAGGTTATAAGGTTGATGAGGTGGCTTCACTCATTTCATTGATAATATATATTTTATTTTATATAAAGAGCTTGAAGCAGACTGATTAAACTCAGCTCGGACCACTTTTAAGTGTAGTTGATCCCGTGAAGCGATCTAGTCCCTTTTTTTATTGTAGCTCGGCATGTGACAACACTCCGCCTGATGTAAAGCTAGAGTGCGGACCATGAATGGAAACAACTACTACTACAGAGAAACCTGTGCGAGCAGCAGTCGCCCCCACTATGCCGACTTGGGATCGGCTTGGAAATCGCTGGGTATAACGAGAGTGCCCTCACAACCTGGGTATATTCATCTTATGCCGACATGCGGAGGCGACTGCTGGCTGCACACATTTCTTTGCTCCGTTCACTCTTCTGCTTAACACATGGTCACATCCCGCATAATTATGAAAACTTAAGGATATTGGGCCGAAGTAACTTTTTACTACATATATTTTAATATTCATACACTTTACATTGTCACGCCGCCGAATCGCGATCTAACATATAAAAATTATGAGTGAATAATAAACAGTTTCAATTACAGCAACATCTTGTTATTTTTGCACAGCGTACCTGGACAGCTTTATTTACTAGAATAAAAATAATAAAACTCAGTTTCTCTTCTGTAGCGGAGAAGCCCCTCTTGACATTCGCAAGTTTTAATTGCCGCTCTCAGCGCCACTCGTGCGGCCGAAGTGGGCACCCAGCGTCACCGACTCACCCAACATTCTATACAAAAACTATGCATAATGACGAGATGTATTGTACTTTTATAATTATACTCTTAAGAATGCAGTAACAAAATGTGGTGATAATGAAAATATATAAATTACTGTTTTAATAATATTTTTTAATTTAATAAGATTATTTAATAATAGGTACTTCTTGACTGCATCACCCGCTTTTCTCTTTTCCTCACAATTTATTTAATATCAATTGGTTGTCTGGAAGAAATTGCTTTTAGTGATAAGACCGCCAATTGCAGTAAGTTATTTATGATTTTGTATTTCTTTAACTGTGTTAAATGCAATAAAGAATTTATTATTATTATGATTTTAACTTTTTGTTCATGCAAATGCAATGTCTGTGAAAGAACGTTACATCTTTCTGTGGATGAAGCAAAAGTATGTCATGTTCTTAGTAAGATGCAATCCCTTGTCTCTCTCTCGGTGCTTTCTTTTTACAAATATTTAGAGCGCACATTTTTAACACGTGTAGAGTGAAATTTTAATGTTGCATTTAGTATTAAGTTTGTAGTCTACTATAACCTGTGTAATCTCTTCATAAAAAGTAGGTTGACAGACTTTATTATGAACGTTTTAAAATAATTAAACATAATTTTTGATTTTTAGAGATGTGTAAAAATCAGTCCACATTATGTGCGTGTTATGCGTTACCCACGCACAACGCATCGTACGCGTTTTATATGACCATTAACATAAGAGTATTTTCGCGTATTTCTTTTCAAAATGGTAGAGAAGACTTTTATTGCTAGATTTTATATCGAGGCTAGAATACTATGAAGGTAAGTCTTAGATATATTGAGTGCAACGTGTTAAGTGGCACCATTTATCGCCGTTATCGGGCGGGCTGTGCGGGTTTTCTCACGAGGTTTTCTTGGCCATGAGCAACTTACCGGAATATACAGTTTGGCAGTGATAAATTACGTATTAGTTATTGTAGTAAGCAAATAAAATACAAAAATTCTGTTTTTAGTACATTATTTATTATCCCCGATAATGTAACAACATAAATATAAAATTGGGTCCGAACATAAAATACATATTTGTTAACACTTAAATATTTATTAGTTGTAAAAGAAAAAATCACAAAATTTAAGATTTAGTAATTTTCCAAGATTTAAAAACGGCGACGTAAAAATTTAATCGGCAAACCTCCTAATAACAATTTTAACGATTCCATAAAGGGCTGGTGTGTTCTGGCATCCTTTTTCCTCTTGTCATATTTTTAAGGTATAAGCAGTTTCGTGGAAAATGAAGGTACAAACCTAACCTAAATAGGTGCAGATAATTTTAAACGAGGTGCAATATTAAGGCCGCAATAATCGTTAAAACATGATCACGTGTTTATCGCGATATATTTATTTTGGGCGCAAATCTCGTGAGTTAGCGGCGTGGAGTTTAGATTCTAGAGGGAGGGGGGGGGGAGGGAAGGCAAGGAGGAGGTAGTACTTAGACCAGGGGTAGTCTTTTTTTCTACACACTAATGTATTTGTAGTGGATATACAATATATTACGTTACGATACGTTAATCGCGCATGGATATTGTGTGCATTTTTTGTTAGTAATATCTTAGATATCGCGTGTATTCGTGTTCTTTCGTAGTGGAATATCCAGATTTATTATTTACGTGTGATACGGATACGGCATGATACAACATACTTCTGAAAGATGAAAAAATGTGGCGGGATAGTGGGAGCTAAGTTACAATAGACTTTGTTTGTATTGACGTTGTGCGTCGACCGCTATAACTAAAATAATGGTGAGTTATATCAATAAATACTCGTACTTCAAGAATTGAATCTGAAATTTAATGATACGTCTCGTAATTTAGTCCTATCTTTTGGCCAATTTTTTTTTAATTTAATACAGCGCAGTTTCCAATTGCAAAGCCATAATAACGAAATAAAAATAATTACAATATTGATTGGCCTCAGCCAAAGTTGTCGACCAGAATGGGCGCCCAACCTAAAGAGGACTTGGCCAGCTATAGATGCGACTGGCCAGGCGGTTTGCCAATCGGATGAGGCAGCATGTAGCGCCGGCATTAATTGCCTAAGGTTATCTTAGATTATTTCACACAGCACTACTACGATGCTATGGGTAAGTAAAACGATTTTAGTTTACCAAGTGATTAAACTTAAACTGAGTTGAAATACCGGCTCCAAGTCATAAAGCCACTCGACCACGTATGTTCTTTAATTCAATCAATGTTATTCCCTAGTTTGTCAGTGTAAACATACGTTCAATAGTTACGAATATTTTGTGCGAGAATTTTACTTCTCGTTTGGACAAATTTATTAAATTTAATGCATAATTATTGCTATTATTATACAAAGTGGTTTTATAATAAACTTTTGTGGTAATTTGATAACTATTGGTATTTAATTAATTTTAATGTAAATGTTATTGTTTTGACCTCCGATTTGTTTTGTTATTACCGCAAATTTTAATGAGTCGATATGAAAAATATATTTATTATACGGTATAGATGCTAACGTTATCGACTGATGTTTTTCTGGATTTGTAAACAAAGTTAAGTTGGTACTTTCCGAATTTAACTGATGATTTTGTAAGAACACTGAAATACCTAGGTAATTATTTATTTCTTACAAAAAAAATTTAGGCTATTGCAATCTTGCAATCGCAAACCCTAACTTGATAATGAGTTTCCCTTTCAAACTTTCATTTCCTATTTCTTCCTTTAATTTTTTTAAAATAAATAGTATGACCAATATATCTCGTTGCAAAAATTTATCGGAAAGAGATTTTATTTTATTTTATACATAAGACCCGCCTAAAGTTAAACTAAAGTACGGTCCATGAATGGAAACAACTGTTACCACAGATAATTTTTTGCAGGCGGCAGTCGTCTTCACTATGCCGACGTAGAGTGAATAACTAACAAAAGATTTACATTCATATTTATGTTGTTACCATGTATTTTTAGTTAATATACTTTTAATTTTTTTCCCTTGTTTAGCCAAGTCGTTTGTAACCGAATCTCGGGATGTGTAAAAGTTATTGAGTGCTCAATCTTAATTTAGATAGTAGAAAGCAAACCCCCATTTGTACCCAGTTAAAGTGAATTTAGAGCAAGTGTTAACTGTTGTTTTAGCACTTTTCCACATTTTGGAGGGGCCGAGTCGAGTGATAACATGTACCGCGAGCATTGCGGGGTAAAGTACTCCTCCCGGTTTCTGTATCTGACATGACTTATTACATACAACCTTACTAAGCTCACGCTAATGTCTCTTTGGGGTAGACACAATGTAATTGTTCTATTTAAGTTTTTACTATTGTATAAAGCTTTAATGTGAATGAGTTTGAGCTATAACGAGAGGAGTGTCCACTGTCAATTTGGATAATGAACATTCGTCTCCTCAAGCCGACATAGCGGAGGCTACTGCTGCTGCTTGTAGAAATTTCTCTGTACTAGGAGTTCTTTTTGCTCATGGACCGCACTCTAGCTTTACAGCAGGCGGTGTCATATAAGTGCTACAATGAAAGCTCTAGGTTCGTAAGACCCGACATAACCTTGACAACTTCTCCGAGAGCCAGAGTATACGTAACGTCCTTTATTGTGGACACCAGTCATAACAGTGTATAATAACGCATTGTTCATCTATCACACATAACAGTCAAGTCAAAAAGAAACTTACTAAAACTTCTACTTTTGGAAATACATAAATGAAAACACAATAATTATGGCCGCCTATTTCGAATTCCTCTCCCGTACTACTGTACGTTTACGAACATTTAATGGTTAATATATACCATTATTACACATTAACACTCGAATAAATATATTGGACAGGAAAGTAATTTAAGGTCAATAACCTACTGTCTTTAATACTACTCTTGAGTATATGTAACGTACAACTAAAAGCAGTAGGTAACTCCTAATTCCTATATTTGTTAAAACGTTAAATCTGTTTTCAAAACTATCTAGAATACGTGCTGGTCGAACCGCAACTAGTTATTACTATGGAAGGGCTCTTCACTATCTCAACTCGTTCCTGTTTAATAACGGAGCTAACAAACTCAATGCATATACTTATACATACGCACGTATTCTATATATAATATGTAGTACGGTACATTCAATCTACGTAAACAGTATCAACTTTAAATTCTAATCTCGTAAAATTCGAATCCGAATGAATTCGAGAAGAAAAACAAAAATGTATTCGAATTCCATCGGCGAATAAACTAACAATACAGAACGGATCGTAAGTTACTCTTATCGCCCTCCCTGCTCCGTTAGCCACAATTGAACAATTGGTTCTTGCAGTTTTAGAAAAGGTTTCTCACACGATAAAAGCAGAATTTGAATATTATCGTATTTTTACGAAGTCAATTGCAGCAGGCCTTCTCTATCTACATCATACAATGTCTGCAACGATTGTGTACAAATACGGTAAAGTGTGTACGAGTATAGTGTGTCCACATTCGAGGGCATATTTCATTTTTATCGCGCGCACTCTGCCTGCTCGTTTATTCATTGCTTACCTATTGCACACACTTTACCTCTTTTTTTCGAACCGCTCTGAGAATGATATTTCGAAATGGGTAGAAAATTCTGGCAAATGTTTGTTATGTAGATTATAAAGTCCGTTATGTGAACAGTTACAGAGCTTGTGGAAAAACATTCTGAAAAAAACTAAATGGTTGAGTGAAAATATGTCGAGTATTTAACTATTCGTTTTGGAGATGTTTTTGCAGAAAAGGTTAGCATATAGCAACTAGGTAAGAACTTGGAAATAGATTTAGGCAAGTAAATTGTATTAGTGGTGTTACGTCAAGCCGGATACGATAACCACCCGAAAACTAGAGCACCGGTGCACCGACATATACGGCACGAACTATTTAATCAACTCATGTAATATGCATTCGCCAAATTTCTGTTCGGGCCAGTCCATCAAAGCTCTTATCGACGACAGCGCTTATCATCAACAGGTCCGTGGTACCGGCTCGTGTGCTGTTGTTATCTCTTGCTACAAATAGTGCCCAACTCCACACATACGTAAGGCCAAAATTCACAAGAACATGCAACTCAAAATGAACCGTGTGCCACGAGAATAGAGAATCGTTTCGTCCGGCGCTGTTATAATGTCTGGAACATAATCACGGATAAACGCATTGTCACAGTGCATTATAGTCTTGAACCTAATGCGACTAATGCACGGCATGGGGGCTGCATTGTTTTGATAAATATATACTCGTAAATGAATATGTGTGTTCATATTCGAATGAAAAATATGTGTTAATTCTGTTTAGTATTCATATTTTGATAAAGAAAATTCAACTTAATTTATGCCTTTTGCAGAAATGTCCTTATTTGAGTTGGATTATGTTGTAATTAGTATAATTTTATGGTAAAAGGGTTCAGTTAGGTTTACTCGTATACATAATTTATACTCTTACCGGACAATAAAATTAGATTTCATGTCAGATAAGTGAGTACCTACATAAAAGAAAATTGAGGCTAGGGATTACGAGGCGTATGATCCTACATTGTAATGATAAAAATAAAATAGCTCAACTGCCATTAAATTACAAGGCGGCCATTAACGGTCTGGTTACTAAAACATTGTAAAGAAGGAATTTAAGATTAGTAGTTGCAACAGTTTATCCTTTACATGCGGACAACACGGCGCGCCTTTAATTACTCTTCTCGGCATGTCTTTATGGGGACGTAAACTTGCTGACAACACCCAGCGTCCGTAAACCGTTTCTCGGTTTATGATTATTTGTTCAACAGGTAGATATCAAATTGACGAGACAAAGCTTTTACACAATAACTTCTTTTTCATTTCATCGTTAAAAATAACACATTAAGCTCTAAATTATATTATTTATTGCACTCGACACAAAAATTCGATAGACGTCGTAAAATATTGATGTAAATGAACCTATCTCGTGGCTTCTATCAATTCAAATGGTTTTCGTTATCAATTCAAAATAGAAAGATTTTTGTTGTAAAATTTCAATTGGATGGTGGGTTTCGACTGTCACGGACCGGATTGAGTTATGCAAAATGAACCACAAAAATCCTTTATCGAATAGGGGTGGGATTCTCGAGCTGTCAGTGGAAAAAATGCGTACTTTGAATGATATAATACTTTATCTTTAATACGCGGTATATATTTACATTATACAAAACGTAATTTTATTCCTTTTAGTACGTTTTTCTCTTGATTTCATGGCACGTGTTCTCAATTGTCAGTGGCTGTAAACGTCATGGAACCCATGTCTTGGCACACTAATCGAGCCGGTGTCAGGAGCACTTGCCCTTCCGAGTTATCGCACCGATTGCTAGCCTAATCTACTGGTACGTTACCTTATTGATCGGCTTTCCTCATTTGCTTCATTTGCTGGTTTCTGCTATAAAAATATTGAGTATTGAAATATTTCTAAAGGGTAACTAATATTAAATTATGATGAAAACTGAGCAGGAAAAAATCAACGCTCACAAAATAGGAAGTCAAACTCATATCCTACGTTTTACGAATGAATGCTAGGCCACTAAGATTGGCGCGTGATCGCGTCGAAATTCCTCTGTTTTATCATTTAGTCATTCGACAGCTGACTTCATGGTTTTTTCATCACAGTTAATACTAGTAAACTCTACATTGCAATTATATTGATTTTCGGCATATTATAATGCTAGATTTGTTATTTATTATTGATGAATATACTAAAAATGTATATAAAGAAGAATATTTTTTTAAAATTTCACTAAGGCAAATTGCATTACCATAACTGTCCACCAAGGACATATCGGGTCTAACAGTAATAAAGGTCAACGGGAGAGATAGGTCTCATGATTTAAACCTTACGCGGCTATGCAATAGGTAAGCAATAAAATATACTCCAGAGCACATAAGCACAATAAAAATGAATTATTATCACAAAACATAGGTGTGTTTTTCCGCTGTAAAAGAATTTTCTCTATTTTATGACAAATATTTCTTTTAATTGAGTGCTTTTTATCGGAATATGAATGAAACTGCGGTTGAGGATAGGTCAAGAGGTACTTCGTTATGTTGTCAATAAAGCTTTTTTCATAGTAGTCCAGTATGTGCCCACAATTCGCCTAATATTAGGACTGTAACATCTGGTTTTGTGTGCAAAAAACTGACTTCATTCCTTGGTTGAGCCAGTGACGATGCTAGTAAACTGTTCAAACTTATGCTAAGCCAGGATAGAATAGTTATACCTAGGTTTAACTTTAATAAGTGATACTACAGAGAAATGTCTCCAGGTAGCAGAGGCCAGAGTTAGTGCATAAACACGTTTAAACAAAATTAGATGATGTATGTGGCTTACAACAGCGTTTTTTTGTTTACTCAATTTAGCAGCAATAGTAATCGCGATCAAAAAATAATCGCGATAGCAAGCCGTATCAAACTTTAATTTTGTTACAAAATTAAAATTAATAAATGAAAATTGAATTGAAAATATCAACACGCATACCGAGATTGGATTAGAACACATGCTTTCCGTTATACTCCTGAATGTTGTGACCACCAAACTACTCCATCACTATTGCCATTTTACATGGTCGTGTTAAAAGTCCATTCTATCTTTGTATCGGCATCCTTTCCTAGCTTTTATTTTAGTTATTTTAATTTGTGTAATGGGAAGTAAAGTTATAAATTGGAGATATTTGGAGAAACACAAAGTTTACAAACAATATTAGAAAGGGTAGGTTTGAAATTACTAATGTGTTGAATAGGATTTGTGGTCAAAGAGGGAAGGGTGGAGTTTCTTACTTTGACTTTGGGAATAAACGATAATATCTTAGTTGGCTTTTGTGCTCGTGTATTCTGAACTTTCACTTCATTACTTGACAACTTATGGCTCATAGAACGGACATTTATTATTATAGTAGGCTTACACATAGTATTCAATAAATCCCAAACGTTCCGGTTTACTTTTCTGGTCGAGTTAACTCGATAATGAGAAAGTTTAGAGTTCTTTATTCTAATTGTAGATTTTTATTATTTTTTAAGAACTCTTAACCCGTCAGGTTACGCCAATCCCATCACACCTTAAACATTAATCAATAAAAAAAAATCTAGATTATAACTGTTACTTAAATCTACTTATTTCGAATTGTAGATGAAATATATAATATTTAAAGCAATTTAGCTTAATTTTATGCTAGAGTGCGGTCTGTGAGTTAGCTGCTACCACAAAAAAATTCTGCGGGAAGCAATCGCCTCCGCTATTAAGAAACGAGTGTTCAATGTGCACAATCTAGGTTGGCACACTTCTCTCGTTATATCCGTTTACGTCTAAGCTGATCCCAAAACGCGACTACGTCACTTCACTTGGGCTACACTTGAAAGTGGTGGTACTAATCCGAGACGGCATACTAGACTAAACCGTCTTTAATCTAGTCGTGTTTCGGGATCATTTTGGAAGCAGCAAAATTAGTGTACATTGAGAACCAGGACCGTGCACATTTGTCTCTTTAGGCTGGCATAGTGGAGGCAACTTCTGCCATAATTCTGTATGACTATTATACATTATAATGTTTTAAATCTAGATTAGGTTAAATGAAAAAAAAAAGTGCTCAATTTGCTCTAAAAATAACGTGAATAGGTTTCGTTCGCTGTCACGTCATTTAATTCATAAATTAGTATCGCTGAAAAACAATACCTCTACGTCCTTATATAACCACTTATAAGTTTCTTTGAAACTAACCTATTCTAGACAAAAGGTTCAAACAATCAATATGGTGAACTAAAAATAACTTTCGTAAATCGTGTATCTACCAGTCGACCGGTAAATATTGATTGCCGTTTTAAACAAAACTTTTTTTGTTGTATTTATAAATTTTACATTAATTAATTTAAAATCCCGATTAACGTTACGTGATCTTAAGTGAAAATTTAAATACACCTACGCTTCAACAAGATTTATGTTGAGTGTTTACTTTTAAATTACTTCTTGGTAAATTTAAAATTAAAATGAATTACAATGTAAATAAGAGAGGAAGCTCCAAAAATTAATCTCTAATAAATTGAGTTATTATTTTATTAACTATTTATTAGATAAAAATAAATAATTTGAACTTAATCGATTATATGTTTTTTATGTTAACTCAATATGCGACTTCGAATGGTCTGATGATAAGCACAATGGAGGACTGAGCACTGACGACTAGAGAACTGCTTTCACGGTGGCCCCAGTCGCCATTACTATGCCGGGAAAATGATTGTTTTTTTATCATTCAAAAAGCTGGGCGCGTTGATGATGGTTGTAATCTGGGGTAATATTTAAAATGTAATATCCGTGAAGTACATTTTTGTGTTGTAGTTTTTTACAATTATAAATTGTAAAATTTCTATCAAACTAATTTGACAGAAGTGTCGGTAGAGGGCGCTCAATAAAAGTGGTAGACATCCAATCCATAATCTCTACTTACCGTGATAAGGACGTGATCTCCTAATAGTTGTTTAAATTCATACGCTATTTTCACGTAATTTTTACTAATGTATAGCATTTTTTGTAAAGTTAATATAAAAGAAAATTCAACATATTATTCTATACACATAATAAGACATAGAACAAGAACTCATTTGCATATTAATAGCACTCGCCGAGTTGCCTCTATATGCATTTAAGTTACAGTAACGCTTGATTTTGTTGCTCGATCACGTGTGCAAGTTTCAAAGGAGAATATGGCTGGTTTCCTCGCTCCTTTTCAATTTATTAGACGCAAATTAATGAAGCAATTAGTGTTTAAATACTGATACTTTAGAATGTTATATATTTTCATGTACATTTTATTCAAGTTTTTATTTATTTAGATGATTATTTCTACAAGGATAGACGTTTGCTGCCTTGTACAATTTATTACCTAATTTTACACAAACATTTTTCTAAATTACTGGGTCTCGATTGATGGGCAGCTTGTAACGAAAGGAGAGTAGCCGCCTGTTAGTGGATGGTGCACATTTGGCACCACGGGAGGAACTGTCACCTGCTTACGGATCGCACCGTCAGGCAGGGTGTTTTCACATGTCACATTTAAAAAATCTGCACATTTTTACTTAATTTTATTACAGCTTCTGTTCCATTTTAAATTACATTTTTCACACTAAAATTATCTCTTATTACGTACCTTATTACGTATTCTATGTCTTGCTGTCACACCACATATCTTTCCTAATGATCTCATTTCTGTGACATTAATCTAAGAAGCTTCTGCTAGATGCAAGACTCGCATCTTTAGATATATTTTAACATAATTTTCTACTTCTTTTTCGGTCTTGTGACACAAACAGAATCTTTTACCACAGAGACAAGCTACAGGTTAGGTTAGATCTTCTATAATTATTAATGCATTGCAATATTTAAAAAAATATATACTTGTTTTGCATCAACTTAAATATTATTATGTATGTAATATTCTATGTATTAGGGATGTAATGTATATGTTGTGCATAATTATTACCGATGAAGAAAATAAAGGATAAAATTAGTAATGTTTTGATTTTATTTTGTGTAAATGAGTTAATATTTAACCAAAATAATGTAAATTTGTTTTATAAATAGTATGTATGTAAAAGCTCGCCATTTTCAGGGTTTAAACTAAAGTTAAACAAATAATAATCTTAGTTATAAGTTAAATATAATTTTTGTATAACATGAATTTCTCTTATATTCAATTTTCAAGCATATTCAACAAACGCGAGGATTTAAGGATTTCTGAATTGCGAGTATAATAATCATAAATGAAACGTAGAACATTCTAGAACGCGAATTTACGAGTAATATGTATGAATAGGTGAAGCTCGCTACTTCTTGTAAGCCTTAAAACTCTGCGGGAATCCTTAAAAAGAATTTTACATGAAAACGAAAATTTGTTACTGAAAATACTTTACGAAACTCTAGTTTCCTTGATTATATTTAAATCTGTCAAGAATAGTTATTTATTTCCAAGAACTTAAACCGAAGATATCCTATCGATCACTTATGTCGTAGTCGTGCTACGATCTCCCTAGACTACGCCGTAGTTCGTAGCAATTTATAAATTCTTTATTGACAGCATGTAATTGTTGACGCTTGTAAAGTTTTCACATTTATTTACATTAATTGCTTAAAGGAATTCATTTAACAATACTCGGTAGTTATGGTGAGTATTTATATTAGGGTGTAATTTCACAAAGGTTGCGTACCCCATTTATCGAAGGGTTGAGTGGAGAATAATAATATTAGATGTCACAAGAATATTTATTAATTTTCCTTCTTACCAGTACAATAGGATTATGCTACCTTACTAGTAAAAGTAATTTCCCATTTATATTGCTAATGTTTCGGAAACCTTTTATAATAACTAATAATATTGAAGAATTTTTTTGTGTCCACACTCTGCCTGATGTAAGCAAAAGTACGGTCTATTAGGGGAGGCAACTGTGAGAAATGTGTACAAACAGAAGTTGATTACGCTATGCCGGCTTGAGGAGCTGCCATACGTACCATTCAAGCTTATGGGGTGTTATATTTATATAGTGGTGGTACTATTCCTGGACGACAGACTGGGCTAATAATCACCATCAGTGCTTTTTGCTGCCTTGACATAATGTCCGGAAAATGCATTAGGTAGTAAATTGATTAAACATATATTTTTTAAATCTTAAGATATATTTTTATTATTTATTGTACAGCCGAAACTGTAATTAACTTTACTCTTACCCCGGGATTTTTTATGACGTTGTACGTTATATTTTAATAAAATAAAATAATTACCTCACAACCGTAGACAACATTTGGTCGCGTTCGGAGTCGTTCGGTTTAAGCTATACATATAAACCAACATAATTAATAAATAGTTCAACAGGTTTCTAGTGGACGTCGCAGCCGTTACGCCCACATCATTGCAAAATAACAACAGAGATCAAACCAGGTAGTTCCTTTGATGTCGACGTTTCGATTTGCGCCGGCAGAATGGTGCGTGGTAATCGGATTAACATTAGTGGTCGGTTAAACTACGGCGTAGTCTCGTGTGCACTCCGTCCTTATGTCGTGCTACATTGACATTTGTTTTTTATCACTTTACTTTCTATTTTTATTGTTAACACAAAAAAAAAATGATTTATGATTTTTTTTTAATTCGTATACTAAGCTAGTACTTGGACGAATGAAGTACATATACATAACATCATTACATTGGTGCCGGTCAGAATTTAGCGAAGTTGGATCATCGATCATCAGGTCCGTCTTCAACTGTTAGACCACGGTCGCTCTAATTAACGTGGATTTATTTTCTATAATATATTTTCTACAAACTGAACTAATAAATATCGATGACAAAAAATATGGACCCATTTCTTATAAGCTAAATGGCCATTTGTAATTATTCAGATAAACATTTGAAAAATTGTCGTAGTCCATAATCTGTAGTAATTAATTATCATAAATTACAAATGTATAATAATAATCTGAGAGAAACAATAAAGAAGCGGCTAAATTAAAATATATCGGTACTTAGTTAAAGCCTCACAAAGCAATTAACCGTTTTGTAGTACGTTCAATTTATAGATTACTCATTAATAAGTAGGTATTTCAAGTTAATGGCACATAAAGAGCGGCTTGCAATAACGGAACACTCACATTTATCACAAAAAGTGGTAATTTTGTCGAACGTATTTCTTAGAAGCACCACGGGTGTAATGACTTCGGGTGGAAATGGCTTGTAACTAAATGCTTAGGTTAGTTCACGACGGCAAATGTAATTATTTCACATTATATTGCTATTTAATTATACAATAATTAGCACTGAACGTTAACATAAAGAAATACGTGTGTTCTATCCACTTTAACGTTACAGGAAATAATTAATGCACAAATTAAAAAAAAAACTACACATTTTTAACTTTTTTGTTATTAAATACACTGTGTTATGTGTAATTTGACGTTTAGTAATATAACACGTACAGTTGGATCAAATCCGGTCAGAAAATCGTAACATTACAAGAGATTAAATTGAATTAATGTTTTTTTAATATATATAAAAAAACCGATAATTCACATCCTTCTCTCGTCAATATCGTATCGAACTAGCAGATAAATGATGCTCGTGCCTCAACGGTCGTGCACGAAAATGATAGATAAACTAGTACGGCAGATCCTACGTTATTGACATGGTTATTTTGGTAAGTAATATATATATTTTTTGGGATAGATATTGTAAGTATTTTTTTTCGTCAAGCAGGCATAGCGGAGGTGACCGCTGTTTGCATATATTTTTCTGTGATAGTAATTGGCTTCACTTACGGAATTTACTGTAGCTTCAATCAGGATGAATGTGACTACTTTAAAAAAAAATCACACGGCGTCATTGATATATACAACTGGATGTGCAATAACGCTCCCAATGCGACGCGAGGGAAAAGATGACCACAGCCACATTTAGGTTCTCTGTCAGTTAGTATTTGACTTGACGGCAACATTGTCAAATCGTTTGAAGCGGTCTATGGTTTTTTTTATGTCAGATGTATGAAATTTGCACCTCTAGTATATATCTCTATGCACGGCGTAATTTTTTTTTAAATCGATTATTCATGTAGTCTAGTAAACTCTAGTATAATGTATAATAATAATATAGTATAATGGTGTAAGCAATGAATGTTTACAAATACTAAGGCAACTTAAATACTCGTTTTGCAAGCAAACTTGCATAATCCTCACAATTTAACATTGCTCTATGGACTGGAAAAGAGTTTTGGTTTGTATCTCCGCAGTAAATTTTGTTCCTGTCACGCAGGACACATAATAATGGTGTTCTTCTATGTTATAATAATATAGTTGTAAAAGTAGATTTTTAATAGTGCATTCTTAGGAATTTTTGATGTTTTATGTATAAATTCAAGACTTAGGATTTGATTACTATGTAGCCAAATAAATTATTTGATATTTTAAAATTTTGTTATTATTTTGGATATTAGTTATTAGTTTGCCGAAGTCCTGGCGTAGTATTACCACTTTGGGATAAATTTGGAAGTATCCGGGTATAACAAGAATAGTGTGTCTTGGGAATCTGGATGATAGGAATTCGTCTCCTCTCTCTCAGATTGTCTGCACACATTTCTCTGTGGTAGCCGCTGTCTCCGCTCATGGACCGCATTCTAGCTTAGTTTGCACCCTTTCATCAAAATTGTTTTAATTTTTTATTTTAGTATATCATATGGTTGCACTCCGCCTGATGTAAAGCTGTCAGTGATCTGCAGACGGCTTCCGCTATGCCTGCTTTGTCTGCCTCTTCACATTGAGCTTCAATATTGGGTTTTTACTGTATATTAATATTATACATTTAACTTGAGAAATCATGAGTTTCCCATACGAATTTTTGTCCTCTAAACGTCGTTAAGATGTAAACTATTTCCTCTGCCGAAATTTGTTAAACGGTTTATGTCTGAATATATAACAAACAAACAGAGACACTTTCACATTTATAATAGTATAAGTATAATAGATTATGTATTTTTTACGAAAAGAAATAATACCTAAAGTCATAATTAAGTATTGTTCAGATAGATTTAAAAATGTTTTGAGTAGCTAAATATTTTTTTCGTATAACCTTGAGGTATATTTGATTTTCTGACTTGAATTGTTTAAGTAACAGGAGTACAAATAAACACATTTAGTATCGAGAGCTACTCTACAATTCAAATTGAATGGAAGCAACACGATCAATCAGTATATCTCACTAGTGCTTCTAATTATGGCTGACAGTGACAGAGTTGTGCCCAACATTATACTCGTTCTATACTGTTACCATGATATTACATATATTTAGGACATTTAATTAATCAAGTAATTAAAAAAAAAATTTCTTCGACGATAATAGATATACGAGTTGTGTCAGCAATAAACTCAAATGCAAAGTATAGGTTATTTGTTATAATTTTTGGTTTATTAAAATTATTATGACGAAAATTGAAATGAAAAAAATCAACACGCACACGATAGTCTGAGCTGAAGTGGTGTTCAAACCCGTGCCTCTCGCTAACTACAAAACTACAGTTGTGTAGTAACATAACCGTATCACAATTCCTCTATTATACGAGTATCTTTCCGTCTGCAACCCTTCTAATTAATAGGAAGACGTCATAGTTTATTGTTTTATTTCGCCGTAATTAATGTATTGTGAAAGGCTTGTGGTGACAGGGAAGGTTGATGGCAGAAGACCGCGCGGTAGAAGCCCAAGCCGCCAGTCCATTAAGCTCTCCATCAGGGAAGCAGTCGCAGCCGTTGGAGATACCTAATTAAGCGAGCCACCAGGAGTCACGATCCTGAACAATGAGTGACCGACGAGGAGAGAGAGAGAGAGAGAATATATTGTGAATAAATTATAATAATAGTTATGTAAATCTAGTTATAAATGGTACTTATTACACACATATAAATCCATAAAGTGTAATATAATCTGCCTATAATAAAGTAGTAGATATTGTGTTTCTTTTCATGTAGGACAGATAACAACATCTATATGCACACGCATGAATGGAGCCTACTGAAATAAACATCCTTCTTCTGAAGGCAAGCACTCTTAATATTATACGCAAATGTAACTCACGGAATACTTTATTAAATAACTCCTCCTCCTTTAAGAAAAAAAACCTTATTATATTACTTAAACTCAATAGTTTACCACTTAAAAATATATCGCTACGACTTTTTTATGCTAGAGTCGTCTCCGCTATGCCGTCTTGAGGAGACGAATGCGCGCACACTCCTCTCATTATGCCTGGCAACTTTTCCCGTAACGCGAATAGGCCACTTCACACTTAAAACTGGTGGTACATACGCCCCAGGGATGGCAGACTAGACTAATAACAGTCATCAGTCTGTCTACAACTCTTTAAAATTAGATACGTTTCCCTTTTCCGAATAAAAATATTGAACTTATTCATACGAGTATGCGAAGCTTTAAAAATGATTTGAAACTATGCAATATATTTCGAGCTCTATTGAAATTTTAAACATTAATGATGATTTATTTCATCCGTGCAATGATGCATCGCTTCCTAATGAATGCACATATGATTTGTACATATTACAAATTAATATAACACTAATAATTATAATAGTTTATTAATTGTACCTATATAATAATAAAAATATTATTCTATTAAATTAAGTTAAAAATTTTATGAAAAAAAAAAACAACACAGACAACAGGTTGAGATGGGATTCGAACCAACAATCATTGACACTTTGCGTGACCCTGGCGAAATTCCTTAATTCTGCAATTCCGTCGATAGCCCTTCTAACTTCTAGGCATGGGTAGACATCGTATTATACTGGGATTTATCGCCAAAATAATTATTTTATTATTTTGTTAAAATTACAATATTATCAAATTGTATTTCAAAGTGAAAGTGATTCGAATGAGTTCGTTACCGATCAAATTAATTGAACGAATTATCTTGTCAATTGTATGCGAAGGCAAAATGCAATCAGGCAACACTAATTGCTGTAATTCTGTACATGCGAAAGAGCAATTCGGTGCTTTACTGATGGGGTAAACTGAATCTCATTTGTCAGATATTCAGCAGGATACATAAGACTCTACATTAAATATTGTCTAAAATAATTAGTATTAACGAATGTTTTGTTTAAATTAAAAAAGGTAAAATTGAAAGCTTTTAAAACGTAGGATTCAAAAATTAAAATAAACGCGTCAGTAAGCCACATATTTTAATTTAGTTAAAAACGTTTAAAACGCTTGATTGAAACGGAAACCGAACGTGCAGCAGTCGCCTCCGCTGTGCCGGCAGACATGAATCTGCGCCATCGAGGTTAATAGCGCACACTCCTCTATTTAGATATATCTGACCAAGCTTATCCCGAAATGAGATTACGCACTTTGTTATAATTGAAAGTGGTGGTATTACGCCGAGACGGCAAGCTGCTAATAATCATCATTAGTCTGCTTATCCCGCTTTTTTTATGAATGTCTATGTAATACTAAAGACGTTGAGTGACCAAAGTTACGACGGTACCGGCCAGAATTTTGTGAGATACTTTCAACCGCCTAGGCCTATCGCGTTAAAACTTGTAATTATATTCCTAGTAAACCTTAAAAAAGAAGATATTAATAATAATAATGTAGTATTATAATTTGTGTAACGTGGTCACCATATTAGTCTCGTAGGTTGCGTTAGCGTAGTTCCGAGTCCGCACAATGTTTCGAGGCATTGTTTTACTCAGACTTTGTCACGTACACAAACAGATGACAAATTATGTTTGTTCGTATCTTATTGTGGAAAGTATTTTAGGAATCGGTTCAAGTTGCTACCCATTGTTGTTGATTCGCTGCGAATTAAACGAAGTCAAAGTTGGTCGATGCCCTCATTAAAATCTTCCTTGGAGTTGTTTCTTAACAATCATATTGAATTATGAAATTTTCATTAACGGTCAGCGTATTTGCGTCGTAGCAGAGCCCATACATTTTATAAATCACACTGGAACGCGGAATTTGTGTTCCCAATAATATATTCCGAAGCTTCAATATTCACGGTTTAAAATCAAATCGTGTGTAGACAATTGCATTTCTATTATAATTAACTATTTTGTAATGATGATATTATTCGGACATTTCCTTTGTTTGTTAGTTCGAGTTGATGCGAAACTGATGTGTTCATTGTGTTTACTTGATACATGAGTGGATGCATGCATTCCGATAGTCACTGATATTATATATCATAGGCACATCTTGAAATTTGACTAATAGGCATTAATACAGATTATCCATATTGAGAACCGCTTATGTATAACAATAATAGTTCACATTACCAATTACATATAATAATTGGATATAATATTACATATATTATGTTCCAGGGCGAAGAAGAGAAAAAGAGATTAAGACTAGTGCTGACTAAAGACTGGTTAGACTGAGAGGAAAGAATATAAAGAAGAAGAACACCAACGAAGAGAATCAAACAAAAAAAGAGAGAAACTACGACAATGAAAACGAAGAATCTGCAACAATGAAAAGGTAAGGTAACTAGTAGTAAGAAAAGCTACAATAAAACAAGAACCGAAACAGAAATGTACGTTACCTACATTTTATGCAACGCCATCTATAATCATACAAGAAAAAAACATAATTTGAATGATTGTGAATATAAGTTAGTAATGAAAACAATTTCAGTTATAAACAAGAGCTTTAGCAGATTATGATTGTCTGTTACGGAGTGTTTGACCACAACATTCAGTTCTAAACGTGACTCACCGCGTTCTCTGAGACTGAATGGTACACTATGGTAGAGAACAATGCGCATATTAATCAGACAATCTCAATGACGCTACTAATTAGGTCTGACAGTGACAGAGTCGACTAAACAGAGAGCTCTCGTAGCGTTGCAGCATTCATTGTTACAAAGTCATTGTTTTAACTCCTGTCACTGTGCGTGTACTTAAATGATTGAAATAATTTTGTTACCTGTGTTTACTGTTAACTCCCAATTGTTAACTATTTTGTCCAATTCAATTTTCTATTTGGAAACTGCTTTTGTGACGTAGTGTTACCAGTCTTTTACACAAAATTCCACAAGTTCGGGGGTCGATGTAATTATTTATTTTGGATGTTTTGTGTTTACCGTTGTTAAAATATATGAAATTGTGTAAATAACTTGTAAGATTTATATTTATTATTGTAAGTATAAGTGATTTAGCGTTATGTTAAAATATTTAAAAAAAAAACAACGTAAGTTTTCGTTTCGGTATCCTTGATTACGTATTTATAATTAATTACATAAAACTCGTAAAATAACTAGTAAATACTAAGTTTCTTTCCTTTTTTTCTTTTTAATTTGTGAAGGTTACAATTATATTGACAATTTTTTTTAACCTAATGTAGCTAGTTAAATGTGAAATTAGTATCCGCATTTCACTAGAAAATTGGACATAATTTGCAACGAATTGCACACTGGTCTACTATAACTAATAATTACGTTATTATCGACTGTACGCGCTTCGCGAAAAGGCTTCTTATATATATTTTTTAATTTTCACCTCGACCAGGACGACAGTTCACACTCGTCGTCGTCACACTAAACTACACCTCGCCTAAAGCTAGAGTTCGGTTCATGAGCTACCAGAGAGAAATGTCTGCAACTGCCTTCGCCATAGTCTCGAAGACAGAAAGTTCATTCTTCCTTGGCTAAATTGAACTCGAACCGAGACTAGGCTACTTGAACTTATTTGACCAGTGTTAAATTTACCCCAGCACGACAGATCGTGTCCATCAGAAGAAACCATCAGCACTCTGTCTACCACTCTTTAAAATATAAGTAAGAATGTTTTGCATAATTATTTCAGAGCTCTGTGCAAAAGTTTCATTTAAGGAACTGTCGCTAACGAGGACTCAGTGTTGCTTAATAATGCAATCTTCTTTGACAAAATTTCAAGTGTTATAGGTAGCATTCAACTGTTCGACAAAGTTCTCAAGAATAAAGAATTAATTATGAGAAGTCCAAGTTCGCAATGTGACGGCTTGGAGCTGCCTTGTAGTCAGTTGTGGGAAAGTCACAGGTGTCGCTGTAGGTCCCCAATGAAGTCGCAACAAAACATACTGCTTGTTTCTTGAGTTGACGCGAAACTTCATCTTTAAGTATGGAAATGTTGCTCAGATGCAGTTTCATAAAATGCACTTTGCTCTTTTTATAATGTTTATTTATATTAGGGATTTACGTGGTTTGTATTACAAATTACTCGCATATATGCATGATTATAATAAACATCATAATTTAATTTAATTTAAATGTTGCTTGTATTTTATATGTATTTTTATCTAAGGTAAGAGTCGCTTTCGCTCACAAGATGCCTCCACTCTGAGGATGGTTATATTCCATATTATTATAAAAATAATTCATTTGTAAATCTATAATAATACATATTTATTCTCATAGGAATAGGCAGGTATGTATCAATGGATACCCCCCTCCGCAATCTTCATACAACATCTTTCACATCCGTCATTTTCTTCAGTCTACATCACCATGTAATTATTTGGATTTATTAACATTACATACATTAACGATATGGAAATGAATATAAAAAACCAATAAAATTGTAATTAAAAACTCTTTTTTATGAATTTTTATTATTTTGTATTATATTAATATTATAAAATACTGGTATAAAAATTAAATATGCAGTTTATGTTTTGTGATATGTTTATTTGTTGCTGTAGGTTATGATATTTAAAAAAAAGAAATGAATTTTATGTGGTTATATAAAAAATTCTCAACTGTTTGTAGTTGCGACTAATTTTAATTTTTATAGTGAGATGTGACCGCACTCCGTCTGATGTTGAGATAGAGTGCGGTCATAAGAGTAGGCGATTTTTGCCTGCGATAAATGTGTGCGGATCGCTATACCTTTGCACACCCGCACTAAGTTCTCTCTCGGTATCTTTCGACTATTTCTAAGCTGATCCCGAGACGAGGCTAGGTAGGTTACTTCGAGGATGGCAGACTCATGTAGTTTTAAGTTCTAAGGATGCCTATAAACATCACAAAATTACAAAAAAAAATTTGTAAAAATGATTTATTTTCCGAGGTAGATAAATTATAATTAATTTATATTAACAAATTCAATGTACATAGTTTAGAGTTTTGAGCAGCCGTTATAATTTACTGTAGAGATATATAGGGTGCTCTGAAACTTTCAGAATGTAAAGAATTATTAATTGAACGCTGAGCACCTGCCTCGCTCGCTTCATAGTTGCATTTTAGACTGAATTTCTTCAGTAATTGACATTAAAATTTAGAGTTAGGACGTTTAAAACTCTTAGTAGGATTAAATTAAAGCGCTGTGTAATAAAAAAAAACTTTAACGACTCTGAGAAAATTTAGACGTGATTTATTTTAAATACAAATTTTGTTCTTGCTGAATTTTGTAAATACAGTGATGCTCAGATGTTGGAGAGCATTTGAGATTGGCCGTACGCTTGATTAGCGGTTTACTCCGGATGGTATCAATGATGAGAGTAGGTACTATCTACTTACCTACTATATGTTTGAATAGAGTATATAGTTAAACCTAAAAGCCATGGTTTACATTTTACATTTTATTTTATTTACTGTAAAGTTTAATACTTGTATAATCACAGTGTATGAATTTAGGTTTACTTTAAGTTATAATTAAGTCTTAATTCCAAATATAGTTTTTGATGCAGAAAATACAAATATCAACTTATAAGTTTAAGACAGTATTTATGCGATTTCATTAATGACTAGCAGTGTGACTTGTTTTTTTTAAATACAGAAATTTCAAAGCGGTCACGTGACGCATTAACGGCCGAGTAGTTTGGTGGTGAAACATCCCCGCGCACAGCGGAGGAAGTGGGTTCGCTCTCCACCTTATTGGCTGTTGTGTGCATGTTGGTTTTCTCTATTCACTTATCAATATAATTTAATAATAAATAATGATTGATATGAATGAATGAAGAACGTGTACTTGAGTAATGTCTATACAAGAGCAATGCAATCAACAGATGCCAAGTAATTAATTCAATTAATTGCAGCTGACGTTCGATATCGACATATTTGACCAATGCCTCTCTACAGTCATACCTTATCTTGTAAATCATTTCATGGTAGTATATCAAAATATTCACTGCATTTGATATAGGGCCATAAGACAAGTACAACGTCAGAAAAATTACCGCATCTTCTGAATTGACACAAACAACCACACAAAGCCATTGATATACAACTAGATGTGCAATAACGCTCCCAATGTGACGCGAGAGAAAACATGGCCACAGCCACGTTTAGGTTCTCTATCAGTTAGTATTTGACTTGACGGCAACATTGTCAAATCGTTTGAAGCGGCCTACGGTTTATTTTATGTCAGATGTATGAAGTTTGCACCTCTAGTATATATCTCTATGACAAATACCAAATTTGTTATAAATCATGATGCGTCTATGACGATACGCCTTGTTAGATGTTGGATCGTATATTAATTATCATACCAAATTATAGTATTAATATTTTAAAGTAACTGAATATTTTCTAGATTCAGTATTATGTAAGAACATTATATTTTCGGTAGAGAGCAATTTCGAATATTGATCCAATAAATCTTATAAAAGGTTTGATCATGAATATAAACACATTTATTTATAGAAAAACAACGAAAATTTTAAAAATAAAGTATGAAGCGTCTAAAAATGAAATTTAATTAAAAAATATATATCTTGATCGATTCCACTGGTGCAAATGGAATTGGATATATTATTTAATTAAGTAAAACTTTTCCTTTTCGTAAGATTGCTAATTATCGAGCGGTTGATCCTATTACTTTTCTTTCCTCTCTAATAAGAAAAGAAAAAGGGAACAATAAAGGACAGATCGAGTAATCGTAATTGTCAAGAGAATAATGTAAAAAAGTTTTCCCTCCATTTGGGTCTGAAAGTTTATTTGACAACAGAGCGCCGACTTTTTTTTTCAATTTTTTAAGATAAATCGTATTCTCACACCTTTAACTCCCTTTTGGGGTGAACATACCTTATCTGGGAATAAACATTTTATTTTTGTAATTCATCAATAAACATGCTTTATGTATTTGAAGAAAAAAAGAAAAATATTTTTTAGAAAAAACGTTGAGACATTTTCTTTAATCAAATTTAGCTGTGTATTGTTTTGTTTGTATAAATATTAATTAATAATATATTATATACAGAGAAATATAGCTATATGTCACTATATAAGGCGCAGATACGATTACGGCTGACAAGGCAATTAATAAGAGCAGATGGCGATTGAGCACGACTCTGTCGATGTCGAACCAATATTAATCATACACAATAGCCCCTGTGTAAGGATAATGTCGCATTTCTTATGTGAAGGACAACTAGTCATCATTGTGTCCAATGAAACGCTCTGATTGGTGACTACGATATGAACATAAAAAGTATCTTTGAATAAAGAAAAGTTTCATTTGTTTATTTATCCTTTTGTCTGTAACTAAGACCTAATATGGTTAAAACGGCTTTGGATTTGTGGGACAAGTTAAGCCCAGTTATACCATCAAACGTTAATTATGGAGTAACTTTTGAGTAAAGCTAAAAGGGCCAGTAATTCAGTCTTTCCTTAATTATAAGGCGAACCTGGTCTGACTTAAATAGTTTCTTTAGAACATTTAAGAAATAGATTATTTTATTTTACACGGCATTACTTCGGCGGTATCAGTTAGACCTTAGTAATTTAAGTCAAAATTGAATTATCGGCCCTTAGAATTTAAAATCTAAAAAAAAGAAATAGCTTTTGATATGATTATGCATTAGAGCTATCTCCAAAACTTTTAATTTTTTAACATGGTGTAATAAATGTTATGAATTTGATTTGTAAATGGAGATTATTCGTAAAACGTATCTACGGGTATGACTACGATTGTTTTATGTCACATGAACCGGTACAATAAAGCTTGTGACACTTGTCTCTGTCGCGTAATAAAATTATGCTATCCATGCCCATGCGCTACAATTTACATACAATGCAGAAAGTTGAATTTTTTTTTATTGTAGCGCTCGGCATGTGACAACGCTCACTCCATTTGATGTAAAGCTTAAGTGTGGTCCATGAATAGAAACAACTGCTATTACAGAGAAACCTGTGCAGGCAGCAGTCGTTTTGCCGGCATGAGGAGACGAGCATGTACCATCTATTGACAGTGACATCCTTTCGTTAATCCTGGCTACTTTCAAATTATTCCCGAAATGCGACAAGGTCACTTCTCGGGTGTTACATTCAAAAGTGATGGTAGTACCCCAGGACGACAGACTGAACAAATAACCATTATCAGTCTGCCTACCACAAATTTTATTAATGTGCTTTAAAACCAACCAAAAAAGTCACCAAACTTAAGTGGCACTGCGCGGGTCATCAACATTGCTTGTCGGATACGTTATGGGTAAAAGCCGCCACAAAGACATGGACTTGCATATCGGTAGACTTAGCCGAAGATAGGGGACGAACTCGTATCGTGAGCTTGCGAAGAGCAGTGAGTTGCGGAAAGGGAGCAAGAGGGCTAAGAAGTTTGGCGGTGGGACAACAAATAAGTTTTAAAGAGTGGTAGGCGGACTAATGATAGCTACAGATAGTACCACCACTTTCAAGTATTACACTTGTGAACTCCACTAGGAGTTTCGAATAACGAGAGGAGTATGTCATGTCAATGGATGGGGTATATTTGTCTCCTCGAGTCGGCATGGTGAAGGCGACTGCTGTCTGCAGGGATTCTAGCACTAGGCACTTTAGTTGTAATAAAAAAATAGCTATAATAAAAAAATAATAATGTTTTTCAGGTTTCTTTTAAATCTTGTACAAAAACTTTCCTAAAATATCAATGTATAAATTTAACAATTGTGAGCTATAGTAAAATTTAATTTACAAAGTAATCTGAGTATTTCTCGCTCCTTCACAATAAGTCAGCGAGAAGCCAATTCCATCAGGGAAAATGTTTTGTCTGATTTCTGTTGCGAAGTGAGACGCGGTTATCGGGCACCTGTGGATAACATCGTCCGTTTCTATGTACATTTTTCCTACATACTACTCTATGTAAATACAATTGAATCGAGCGTGGAAATGTTTTATTTTATTTTCAAAATGTGTGACCATTTCGTGCATTGTTAAAAGTTGAAGCTTTCACAAAAAAGAAGGATCAATCATTCGTTATGAAAATGTTGATTCAATAAATCCATTTAATAAGAGATATAGTTTTTTGAAATATTTTGTCAATTTTTTATTGAATTTCATGAATGTAATTGTCATTCCAGAAACAATACACATTATTATAGATGTCATATTTGAGAGTTGACATCCATTTACGTATTTGGTTAACCGCAGAATTCGCGATTGCAGCACTAACTGTAATGAGCAGTATTTCGCTTAGTTTCGAGTTCCCAATTTCCTACGTACCGAACCACAAAATCTGTACCCGTCGTCGGGCGACTCTCCGCTGCGACACTGCAGCAAATTAATAAATGTCTATGCGGCTCTCGTTTTAATTTCGGTAGGTGGCACTGATTTACGAGGTCCATATGAAAGAGGCGAGTGCTGGGGCACGACCTGTGCGTAACTGCGCCATTCGCGTCGCCTTTTCAGCTCCATAACTTAGTATTACTTGAGGCAATTCATTACGCGTAGGTACGCAGAAGTGGGCCACACCCCTATATCACCTTTGCTGATTACTTATTGAACAGGTTTACTTTATAGCTGAGCCAAATCGTAAAAGATATGAGAATGTTGTAAGTCAAAATTAATAATCTAACCTTTATTTTCATTTTACGAGTGATTTCATGTTCATTGTTGTAATGAAATATGTATTCTTGCACGTCTGAAGAATATGTGACGTCAATATGTAATACCAATTTATTTATAAACAAATATAATACGCGTTTTTTATTTACTGTTATGTGTTGTATATATTTTTAAGAAAAGCAAAGAAGTGTGCACTTGTTGAATTTGTGTTATTCAGTGTTTTTTGTGTTATTTGTGTGTTGAGTTTCAATAATATAATTCTTTAAAAAAATTCGTGGTAAATCGGGACGCAAGTATTTATTATCATTAGGTATATTTAATAAGTAGCATTTAACAAAGTGCGTGCAAAGTTGCTGGTCGCTATTTAAATAAAGTGAACACTTGCAAGATTTGGTTTCAGAAATTTAATTTTCATTATTGTGAAGATATAAAATAAACGATTTATTAGAAATATTAAAGTAAGCAATTATAATATATTACATTCTTGGTGGCAGAAGATAGTGTTATAGCAAAATGTTGCCCGAAAACTACAATATAATGTGAATAAAAATCCCTTATCTAATTGCAAGTCACGCAGCCTATTCGAAAAATAAGGTATGTTATCTTCGAGACACGAAAACAAATCGACGGCCCTTGACAAATAAAATGTTAACCTGCTTATCTTAGTTGCTTTTAAAAAGATTTATTTCAACTATTTATCCTAAACGTATTTTTATGGTGGAGAGTTCGCACACCTCGTAGTATTTCCCCCTATTTGTAGGACCCTTATTGGTTTTATAATTTTATAATTAAATAAATAAGACTAATTTTACTTCTAGTATATGTAAAAATCGTATGGGGTGTTAAACAAAGTACACAGGTGTACTGAAGGGGTGTGTGAGTACCACAATGCTGTTAGGTTAGATGTACGGGCATCAAAAATATTCAAGAGTAATTAATTAATCGAATCGTGTCCGTACACTCAATCATTTTATCTTCATTTTTTTTTTTTTTTTCAAATATAAGAATAAACAAAAAAAATGTATAAAAAGTTAATGTTTATTTTTCACTAATACTGCAGTTATTATTTTATTTGATTAGCTTTTCATGATTTTATAAGAGACATCACAAACAAATTAATATTAAAAAATACATTTAAAAAAGTTAATTGACTATTTTATTGAAAATGGAAATAAAAATATCGAAATTGAAAAATATTTTCAATGATATCACAATCACAGCCGCTATCGAATGGGACACACGTGCGGTCAGTCAGTCCGTTTGAGCGACTGTTTAATAACATTCGTTTTCAATCTACAATATTGAAAAGCACGTAAATCCGTCAGTCTATCTGTCATGACTTGATGACAATTGTTTACCCACGACCCAATAAGGCACTTTATGCAACGACACGTCTTGGTCAACGCAGGTTCTTTTCAAGGCTAGTGACTACATGCGATCTAAGCGGAAATAATTACTGTCACAGAGAGATGTCTGCAGGCAGTAGTCGCTACCGCTATTCCGGCTCGAGGAGACAAATGTGCATCGTTATAGGTTTAGACGGTAGACTGGGCTAATAACCATCATCAGTCTGTCAACCATTATTTTAACGTGAAGTGTATGTGTGTACGCGTCTATGGCGATACGCTCCGAGTTGTTATAGAATTGTAGGTGTTCTTAGTAAGGTTCAAATACACACGATATTAATTAAAGTTTTGTATGTACAACGGGGAGCTTCAGAACTTTAGAATTAGTCTACACTCTCTGGCTAATACTAAATAAGGAAATAACTGTCTTCTTGCGGTTCACCTAAATGAGCTTTCAATGAGGGACCGTAAATGTATTCAAAATGGTCTTCTATTCGTGTGAAAGGATTCAATATATCAAGCATAAATCAACCAAATGTCAGTTGTACGGCTTTGGCATCTAATAGCCACTCTAGAGGTTCAAATTTATCAAATACTAGTGGCTGTTGTTGCAATAAAACGTATGTATATACATATAATTAGTATAATGCGTTTAGTGATCCCTATCTATCCCTAGGGAACCCTTCCATAGGGGTAAAATAGCAGTGTCCGTTTCAACCACGTTAATGCAAAAAAGAGCCCAGTCTTCCCTGATAACTAACGAGTAATCTAACTCAAAAATATTGTTCAAACTGTACTTAAGGTGAAAGCCAACACCTGAGCGTCCATACATTTTGTTTTACCACATTGTTCGAAGCATAGCAGATTTTAATGTTGAAATTAAGTAATTTGATAACTTTCTCAGCACTAATTATTATCGCAAATCACTATAATAAATAAATAGCTACGGCACAGAATATATAAAATGCATTTTAAATATTTATAGTATATAGTACCCGTGAAGTGACTTTGTCGCGTTTCGGGAATAGTTTGAAAGTAGCCAGGTATAACGAGAGGAGTGTGCACTGTCAATCTAAGATGGTACATGCTCGTCTCCTCAAGCCGGCATAGTAGAGGCGACTGCTACCCGCACAGGTTTCTCTGTAGTAGCAGTTGTTTCCATTTATGGACCGCACTCTAGCTTTACATCAGGCGGAGTGTTGTCACATGCCGAGCTAGAATAATAATAATAATAAAAAATCATTTTATATTAGTTATATTTCACAATGTATAGGTATGTGTATAGGTACAAATTGAAGTACGTATAGATGTTGTGAAAGGTCTTAGTTCCGAGGCGGGTTAACTTCCGATTTGCGTCCTAAAGTTTAGGTGTGAGTTGTACGTGCCACGATATTAGTATTATTTAGGAAACTCCTCTTACCTTGTTTGTTGTTCGCCGCACTTATGTATTGCTGGAAACAGAAATGTAAGCAACGGCTATACGTGTTCGGGCCTTTAACCGTGAGTGACGGTGTCATATGGGAGCCATTGTATCTATTGGTTGAATACCCCAGTGTGAACCATAATCAGCCAGGTGAAAAAGGCTAAAGGAAAATTGTTGAAAATTTAAAAAAAATGTGGTGTCGAGAAATAATGAAAGATCTTTTTTTTATTGTTGCTCGGCATGCGACAACATTCCGCCTGATGTAAAGCTAGAGTGCGGTCCATGAATGGAAACAACTGCTATTACAGAGAAAACTATACAGGCAGCAGTCGCCTCCACTATGCCGGCTTGGGGGAGACGAGAATGTACCATCCAGATTGACAGTGCCTTCTCCTCTTGTTAGACCTGGCTACTTTCAAACTATTCCACTAAACACGACAAGGTCATTTCACAGGTGTTATATTCTAAAGTGGTGGTACTACCCCAGGACGGCAGACTGAGCTAATAACCATCATCAGTTATGTTAGATGGTCATTTAAAAAAAAGATAGATTACTGTAAAAGATTAGTGTGAAGTGAAATAGATCAAATCATAAACACGAAGTTAATAGTGAAACCCCTTTTTTATCCTATCCTATTTATCTATCCTTCTACTCCTTATTCTAGTAGATAATAATATCTATAGATAGATAGGCATACAAGCTAAAATAATTTGAAAGATATATTATAACATTACTATGTTAATATAGTTCTTGATTGAAAGGATATCGAAAAGATTTAGGAAAGACCAGACTTACGAAAAACAATCATAAGGATTTTCCTATAATCTAGGGGGAAGGGTGTTAGAAATGAATTGAGTGTTAATGTAAAAATTGGAGCTTATGGTAAAATGGATCAAGAATTTTTATATAAATTGTATTATTATTTGTCTAAGGCGTCTCGTCATAGACGCGTGCGAATAATAGAAAATAATAAATTTTGTTAAGTACCTCGTATATAATTTTTTTCCTGTTTTTAAATCCCTGTATTAAATGCCAGGCACAAATTCAAAGACCATTCGACTATTCTTTTATCGGTCTTTTACCGGATACATTTCGGAGAGTGTGCGCAAGAGCTACACAATTTGGTTCTACCGTCCCCTTTCTTTCATCGGACGTCCAGAGTCCAGACACTCGGAGAGGTACCATCCTTTTATGGTCCAAATTCCTAAAGTGCGTACGAGGCGTTTCAATAACACATTCCTCGTGCGTACTGCGAAACTGTGGAACTCCCTACCGGTGTCTGTGTTTCCCGAGAAGTACAATACGGGCATCTTCAAATTAAGGGTAAATAGGTACCTCATAGGCAAGCGTGCTCCATCTTAGACCGCATCACTGCTTAACATCAGGCAGGGTACGGTCAAAAGTTTGCCTATTAAGCATAAAAAAAATAAAAATTATTTGACCGTTCAATATTGAAATATACTATAGTGCAAAATCTATTTTATTTACTTTTTTATTATATTTTTATTGAACTGATGTTTAAATAATAATAAAATAAAATACATAAAGGCTATTTATTAATTTTTTGTTATAGCTCTCAAATAATTCGATTTTATTGTTAAAATCATAATAATTATTATTAATATCTATACTAGAGCTTGTATCATAGGCACCCTGCGACGGATGCTAGCTGACGGTAAATTTAAATATATATGGTCTAGCATTAGTCGCGGAGTGCTCATATGAGATACATATAGTATATAATATTATTATGTATAGCTTTTGACAATCAAAACGTGTACATGATACGAAAGTAAACCTTATTCAATTATAGCTAAAACAATGCTCTTTCGGGAACATAAATACATTTAATCTGGCATCAAATACTAATATGGGATAGTTGGATTAATAGAAAAGCGTATTATTTGAACTGAAACCAAAATCAATATTGATGGTATGTTTAGGCCGCGTCGCAATATCTTCCTAATCAAATAAATTTATCATTAACTGTATTACAAATAGGCACAATTTATAATGAAAGAGGTACTTGTGTCATTAGAATAAATAATATTGTGTTTATTATTAAATTATTGTGAAAATTGAAGAAAAAAAAATCTGAGATGGAAATGCTCTACTGCTAAGATTTTTTTATAATAAATAACCCCAAGCATTTGATTTTCAATAGAAAAATACTAGAATTTGTTTGTGTTTTTATTATATTTTGTTACGAAAATAAATAATTCAAATTATATTGTGAAGAATAAAAACATTAATGTCATTTTTATAATAATAATAATTTTGTGTTTCTTCGCGTGTAATTTTTTTCATAATTGGGGATTATTATCCATTAAATGTTCGTGAAGGCGTGTGAGTGTGAGCATATGGGCATTGAAAGTTTAGTAAAGGTTTGATCTGACTGTTTTGTTATATTTGGATACTGGTAAATAGTATGCATTAAAAAGCAAAAAAAAAAACCCTGTAACGTCGAGTTAAATATCAAATTTATATTAAGAATAGAATATGAACAAGCCCCAATATGTTTAAAAACAGAATGAACAATTCCGGAAAGACGACCTCCTTTTAAAAGCTCAAGCCTCGCAAGCATCAAATATGCAAGTCATCATTGACATTTGACGAGCAATAAACTCTAAAGCTTTTGAGAGTTTAATTTTACGTCCAGTATATTGCGACCTAAATATAACTTTAATATATTATGATTAAAATAGTACAAATTATTACGCGGATGTGTTTCTAAAGCGAAAACTGTACCAACGACGCCAAGTAGTTATTTTCAGGTATCCAAATGCGCAAAGAATAACACAAAAACTGACTTAGTAGGACAATAAATCCTTAGTTTATATATTTATATTATAATTTGTTAATAGTACGTTGATCTAAAATAGAGTGAAAACAAATGCATTTGTCTTGACAGGGAAAACAGGCTTAACAAAAATATATACACCTAAAAATAAAATGCAACAAGATTTGTCATCTAAAAAGTAGAAAAAAGCTTAGCATTTATTGAAATATATCCAATCAGTTGTGTGTTATAAAATAAATAATAAATGAATTCGTAATAGACCACATTTACAAATTGCTGCAATTTCTTAGAATCAAAGGTAAACAAGTTAAGTCAGACTGAATAACTGACTAATACTTCAGTAAACATCTCTTTTTGACTAGTTTCAGGAAACATTTTTTTACTATAAACAAGTGTTTTTATTGTAGCATATGACAACATCCTTCTTGATGTTAAGCTAGAGTTCGATCCATAAACGGAGACAACCACTACCACAGAAAAATCCCTGCAGGCAGCAGTCGCCAGATCGACATGGGGTACCTTGTTATATCTGGCTACTTCCAAGCTGAAATGAAATGTGACTAGGTGTTACGGATATTACACTAGTAGTTCCACAGGACGGGAGACTGAGCTAATAAGCATCATCGGTCTGTCTATCATGCTTAAAATCTGTGAGAAGTTTAATATAAAACTAAATTACAATACAATACAATTGTCACGCCTTTTTCCCAGTCTAAATTAATATCTATTTTTATTGGTTTTCGGTTGTTTTATTACCTTTTGGCGTATTAAATTCTGGATTTGTTTTTTATTAATTACTATGAAAATAAATGTTTGATTTGTTGACAACAGCGAGATGTGGAAATTTTTTTGTTCAATTTTTTTCGTTGTTTAATAATATTTTTATTGGTTTCTAACTGTAGGTAAATTGCGAGCGTTATTAGTAGGCTGGTTTTGTGTGTCCTCACGTATTCATGTGGCAAATTATTCAAAATAAGAAATAATGCGAATCACCTGTATATTCCAACCCGTTTAAAAGATTCTCTAGAGGTAAAATGGAAACGTATAATGGATGTTGCGGGTAACAGCTGGTTGTTAATAATACTACTATAGTGCTGATGATTTTGATTATAGTGTGTTCTGAGTTCATATATGATATGCTTACATAATTGGTAACTTATGTTGCGGCGCGCTTCGTATCGGCTCAGTTAATTATCTGTTCGTGTCACATCCAGTGGAGTGTGAAGATTATTTCGCCTGCCAAATGCATTCCCGTTTCGTTAAAACATAACATTATCAATATGTACCTACTCATACGGACACCAGTTAAATTAAACCTTTTGTGATGCGGTTTGCATTGATCTACCAATTTCCTCTCCAATTAAAATTTAACGTTCTTATTAATCATGTTTTTATGTTCCTTAAGTGGCGATGGATATAGGAAATTAATAAAAAAAATGTTATAACTCGATAACATGCGGTCTCTGGTTTTAATCAGTTCCCGTCAAAGATTTAATATAGAAAAGCAGTTCATTAAAAAGTTACCAAGAAAACTGTAAGAAATTGCTATAAAACAGTTTATATTTTCTCGATATTTCAGCTCTATCGGAGTGGTTTGTCAAATGTTTTTTTTTTCTTTGTGCTACAACAACTCGCTTGTAATCGATTATCACAGAGTCATGAACGATTAGGTACCTATTGAAATCATTCGGATCGGTACACTATCCTCAGGATACGTCGGAGGTTTCATATACGAGAATTAAACACTTTTAAAAAGTGGTAGAGGGTTATAAGCGTAGCTTCTCATTCTTTGGCAGTACCACCACTTTCTTGTTAGATTCCGGATTAGATAGAAAGTAACCGGACAATATCTATATCTAAAAAAACTAGTTTAGTATAGGCATTTGTTTATTTAAACGTCTCTTAGGCTATAAGCGACATAATTACATTGGTACCAGCCAGAATTTAGTGAGATTTGAACATTAATTTCATAGGTCTCATCTAAAGTGTGAAATTCTGAAGGTTTTTGAAACTAAACCTCTCTAATGAGATCAATACTCATAAAGTGAATGGAAGCGGGATGAAACCGGGGTTGTCCACCATTCCAGACAGGTTCCGCATTAATCCACACGGCTTCTCATAGACGATATAATCATACATATATGTAGTTAATTGTTAGGGGTGAACATGGTATGCACCCCCAAATGTTATGCAAATGTTATGTCGTAGAATTTGCATTTTAATACCAAACCATACCCACTTTGGCTATTGATTAGAAAATAGTTTAATTAAATCATAAATCTGTCTTTATACAAGATTATGTATTATATTTAAAATACGTGTTGTTTGGAATTCAACACCTCATCAATATCAGTTCAGATATTTTCCTAATTAATAACAATTTAAATAATACATATAAACCAAATAAATGATTTTTTTAAATTTACAAATTACGGGGATACATTTTATCCGAATTTATATAATTACATTAATGGCTATTTCACAGCTACATTTGAGTTATGACAGAAATTTATGCTATGAAATAAAATAAATGTTTTTAGTAATTTAAAACATTTATCGCGGTTATATCAAAATTTATTTAACACCCAGAGGAAATATGTAATTAAAATAGTATAAGGCATACTCGGTAGCCGGATTCAATCAAACCGTAATGCGGGTTGTACACGAGTAATTCAAGCGCTTGAAATTAATGAGGCAATCCATTCAGGCGCTGCATGAAGCGGACAGGTGCCTACTTCTGCTTACTTACTCCAAATGTGACAAACTCTATATGTAATTTTTTTTGTTAAAATAAAGCTGTTAATTCATCAAGGCGTCTTGTCATAGCTTTATGTTAAATAATTTATATATTATCATTTATGGTGCATTTACACTGAACATTTGCAAGATGATAACATAAAGAGTTTCTATAATTTTTAAGTTGATTTCTTAACTGTTAAAAACCTTCCTCGACTCTCCCAGAGGATCGTGATATCTCGCTACGCACCTCTCGACCACCTCACGCACAACATGCAGCAAAAGCTGTACAGTTGCGGAAAAATGGCCAGAGAGGAATCATATTGTAGATTTTGCTACTTTGCCACCAAAAATAACTTCGATGTGGGTGCACTATTAGGCATTCGTTAGCGCCTGGTTTAAAAATAATCTGTTCCACTTTCCCTAAAATAAAAGATTATTTAAAAATATTTTTTGTTCAACCTACATGTTAAAAGTGACACAATACTTTAAGAGATTGAAGCATTTAGCACGAAAGAGGTAAATTGCTGAAAAGAGCCCCGCTGTTCACAAAATTAAGTCACGTAATGTATTACTATAAGAGGGCTGTGTATTAAAGGTAGGCTCTTTCCTACTAACGGTTCGGGATACATTTCCTAATGGTCAGCCTATGTTCGATCAAAAATGTTAAGGCATCCATTGATTGATGTTACGTATTAAACCCATATCACTTTAACTTTAGATTTTTTATAAATTGTAGCACCGCCTGATGGTAAAATAGAGTGCGGTTTATGAGCGGAAACAACTGCTATCACATAGATTTTTTAAATTATCAATTTGTATAAGACAATACGCTTGTTTTGTTGTTAGTTTGAAACACCATCATAAGTGGTTATTAGCCATGAAGTAGTCGTGTTCCAGATCAGTTTGGAATTACCGTGTAAAATGAGGGGAGTGTGCATTGTCAATCCGAATGATGCGCAGTAGTCTCCTCTAGCCGGCACAACGAAGGCGATATTTTTGTGTGGCAGCAGTTGTTTCGCACTAGATTAATATCAAGCTCAGTATGGTCACATGCCAGGTATTTATATAAAGTTGGTTACTTTGTAGTTTTTAGTAGAAGTTCAGGAACCAGGCTCGTACTATCGATTCTCTTCCATCCAGGTGTGTGGGAATATTCTCAGCAATATTACAATAAAATAGCTTTAATAAAAATTAAGCAAAATTGTAATCGATTTCAAATGTTCTTAGCTCTTTTATTATATTTATTTAAATATTAATTTGTTTAGGAAGAGTTAGGTCGGGAGAGGGTGTGGAATGAAACAATTGGTTTATTGTTTGAACAATGTCCATATTATATTTATTACCACATACACACGGCACGATGTGAACCTTGTCTTAAATCATTGTATCATAATAGGTATATGTACATTGCACAATGTGTATACATACATCGCCATACACGCGCGCCCCGAAAGGCTGTATATGATTATATATTTCATAGTATTATGTAAGTTAATATATGTTATATTCCTATAAGTGCACTGGTGCACGTAATCGGGGCGGCAGACATACCTACCGCTTATTACAAAATGTTTGATATTAATATAATTATTATAAATAAAGAGATGTCGTAAAAACTATTTTAATCATTATTATGATTTATATCCATATTGTATACAGATTCATGTAACATATACACGAAGAAATGACGAAAATAATGTTGCGACTGTCACGACGCGGTTAATGCCGTTCAATCACCGATCGTTATTTCTTTTTCTAATAATTTTAATGTACATGACACCAAATTCGAACGTATATATAAATCCAAATTACTTTAATGTAAAATCTTAGGTAATTGATTTTTTATTGCTATAGAAAATCAGTCAGCACGCGAAGCACGCAATCGAGAAGTAACCGCAAGAATGAAACCAAGCGGGCGGCGTTGCGCGGGGCTGTCAAAGGAGCGGGTGTAGGAGCGGGTCGGGAAGCGGGCAGCTGGGAGCGAAAAGAGCGTGCAGGGATACGCGGGCGAGAGCGAGTGACCCGCGACGGACGACTCGCGCGTCCTACTCGCCGACTGATCGATCAGCTCTCCTGATCTCGCGCCACTTTCTGACGCACTAATGTTACGTTCAACTTTCGTTTATCATTACTTAGACACACTTTGATACTGCGATGATCAACCCACGTCGGTTGAATTCGGTTCGTGCGGAGCCAATGCGCGTCCGGTCCTACGCGAATAAGTATACCTTTGGTCCTTGAAACATTAAGTTGGCCATCGCCGAATATGCAAAACTACTTGATCTAAAGCCGCTTCAGCGACTCTACGAACTTTACCAGTCTGTCTCATTATTAGATTAAAATTAATTATTATCATTAATAATATAAAGTAGATCGTGTGTAAAATAATGTAGAATGTATTATACAAAATATAATAAATTATCTTTTATAAAGTTACATACGATAAGTCGCAATATTAGGATCACACAACGAATTTTTAAAAATAAATTTGAGATCTCGCTTATTAATTACGTAGTCTTTCTTTTGATATATAGAACACATATCTAAAATGACTGAAACAAATCAAATAACGCATATATAAAGAACAAGCGAGAGGGTACGGTTCCGCGGTCGACCGAAACGATACGCGTACTCGTCACCGTCGCGGTACGGCTGCGGCGCCGTCATCCTGCATATTATTAAATGAAACTTATAATAAAACGTATTAACAAATCATAACAATAACAAAAACTAATATCATTGACAAGCTAAATCTGATTGCAGCTCGAATGAGTCTAAATTATTCGACCAGATGGTTACGTCTATAAGTACGACTTTTTTTACACAAGCGGCTAACTATTGTATATACAATACAGTATTTGTCATTTTATCGTCTCGATGTTATCGCGCCGAACCGATGGCTTCTCACGAACGCGGCGAAACGAATGTCACTCACTATAAATTTGAATTCGCACGGGAATAAGCGGCCGTGTGCGCTTCTCCTACGGTAAAAGGACTGTAAGAAAATATAAATATAGTGAGGAGATGAAAGTGAGAATGAGTTTGGCCGGCGGTGGTGCTTCCGGCGAGGCAGCGCAGTCCGCGCCGCCGTCGGCCTGGACCTAACAATATAACATCGTAATAATTAAATATCCTAAGAAAAATGTCTTAATTACCTATAACACCGTAAATATAAAACAAATAATTACGTTAATTTGTTAGGTATGATATCGATTTTCCGACCGTCCTACAGACTCACACCTTTCGATTTTATTTTCCTAGCTAACTTTAATAACATAATGAGGTCGCAACTCGCCCAGTGACGGTATCAGTCGCGGACACGGCTGTACGAGTCGCCTTGTCGACTGACCAAATCATATTTTATCAGCGAAACGATCTCATGGAAAGAACTAAAAACGCTAAGCGAGCGCGACGGCCGGCGTGACAACCGCGCGGCGTCGAGCGATGCGGCGACACGTCTAAACCGCCCGCGTGCCGCCGCCGCTCCAACCCTTCCGATTTTAATTAACTATACTCACAATTAATAATCACCTTTAAAAGAAAATATTGTTTCATATCGTATAATTTTTTAAATTTTTTTTGTAACAGGAATTTTTATTAATATCTTTTACATAATAATAGCATTTAAAAGATTGTTTTATTAATATTACCTAAAATTTAATAGCTAAATTTATAATTATAAATGTTATAATTGATGTAGGTAATGCATAGAATTACAATATTAATAAACCATTTGTGGCAAGGAGGGCCGCGGGCTTTCGCCTGTTACCACTTTATTGCAATTATCACACCGTTAATATCATAATATTTCCAGAGATCTTAAAAAATATGATTAATGAATTGACATCATATTACTCTATTACCTCAAACCTGTGCCTTTGGCTGAATTATATTTTTATATCCCTGTCTTTATTTTATTGAAATGTATGGTCACACGACTATGATGTTCAACACAAGAAGTTCTGCTCATTATGTTTGATTACACTGCGTTAATAAGGGTGTTGCATAAGTTATAACAGTGGTCTTACGATTACGATAAATACAAACAATTAAAATATTATTGTGTTATAATACCTACATACTTTCAAAAGTACAAGATATAATGTAAATATCTTACGCGATGAGAGTTATTCGAAAATGCTTCAAATTCACAAACGATCTTATTATGAATCATTATATCATCCTTAGGATAAAAATGTATAATAATATAATAGAAAGTATGTATACGTAGTATTTAAGATAAACTAACATAGTCTTATATTGAATAAATCGAAAAAACTGTTTTACTACTCAACCTAAACAGCCGTTCAAAGAGGTTTTATACAATTTTAATTAGGCAAAAATAATTACATTCATAGGTAAAATATGCATATATAATAATAGTATAATAATTATTTATATTTGACATTAATATTAAAAATAGAATAAAATATGTGTGGTGGACGAGCGAGAGAAGGCGCGCGCCCGCCGGTCGCTAAAGCCGTGCGGCCTCGTAACCGGCTCGCACGGCGGCGCGGCGCGGCGTTATTGTCCCAGCGGCTAGCCTCCGTCTAAATACCTACGCCTCGTCAACATTTACTCTTAAGAGACAAAAATTATTGCAATTTTTTTTAAATTACGTTTTAATACGTATAAGTAAATTTAAATAGATAATAAGCTTCCTAACTATTCAAAAATTTATATAATAATAAACCATTGGTTAAACCAGAACAAGTTTAACTATAACAGTTAAAATATGTTCCCGAGCACTTGGAGAAGGAATCTTCTTAACTTTTATATAACTAGAAATATTATTTCAAAACATTACAGGTACAACTTACTGTAAATGATGAGTAGCCTATATATACGCTTATACTCATAAATTGAAATGTATTTTTTGTAATTTAATACAATATTGACAACACATCTAACAGCTGAAAGCGAGAAAAGTTTGAAAAAATACCTGTTTACATTAATTATATTCGACTATCTCTCGTTCACACGATAAAAAGTAGATATTAATATTATTTACAATAGACTCCTCGGTCTGCGAGTGCAGGCACGCGTCAGGAGAGGTTCCGGGAGATTAGAGATGTACAGGTGAAGTCCGGTGCGCGGCGTGACGCGCGGCAAACAGGACGGATTGCTCGAGAACCGCTAGACGCTGAGGCTGGAAAGGAGACGCTGAGGCCGCGACGTCCGGTGCGCCCATTGCGCGCCGCCACACCGCTCGCCACCTGCGTCAATACATACGTTAAATACCTGCTGCTATATGATAATACTACCTCTGAACTTACACAGATCTACTCACGTTTATTATTTGTGCTATAACGCTTTCAATGGTAACCATTGGTGAACGCCGCTGGAATCAGGGGTCCCTGTAACACATATAAATAATAAAAATGTAATTGAAAATAAGAATTGCCTTTCAAGAATTCTGATTAACTGAGTATTGTCGCGTACATTTTTTTTCCAATAAACGCCTATTTTTAATTGATATAAAAGATAAAACGATAGACCGAGTATTAACCATCCCTGGGGGCAGATTTAAAGGTAGTGTGGTGCTCCCAGTCGATAGAGCGGTAAGCGTGATAGTAGCCACCGCCAACCGAATAAAAACAGCATGCGGATGAGTTAAAGCAGCGCGAGAGCGAGAGCGGGCGCGGGTGTTCGCTCGGTGAGGGTAATTACACCGCTTGTTCGGCTTGATTTAGTGTTATTGCCCGTGGGGGCAGTCTCGTTACCTAATAAGACCGTTTTGCGCCCGAAAGCGCCACATGTGCCGATCCGGCCGACACTCGCTGCCACAGGACCGCGGCCGCCACGACCGCTCATTTTCTCATTAGCGTAGTGTTTGTTTGCGTCGAGAAGATTTTGTCCAAAGTTCATATAGTTCAATTTGGTAGTATAATAATATCAGATACATACGATGCACTGCTGACACAATTGCCATCAATATTTTGTTGTAAAATAATTAATATCACAGGTATTTGTAAGCGTAATAAAGAGGCAAGCAATGAAGACTGATGGTGTCTAAAGTAGGCGGTTAAGGAGCGGGGTCGCAATTTTAAAAAGCCATTACTGGATCGCGCTGCACCGTGTAGATTGCGCCGTTCGCCACCGCATCGCTCATATTTCGGAACACTTTATAATCGCATCTCTCACGCTTCACTCGCTTTCTAACTTATGGTGATTACGCTCTAAGAGCGACAAGGGAGATCGGCTCTATAATGAGATTCGACCGTCTCGCTAAAATTTTAGAGTGTCGTCGGCACCTAATTGCGTCTGCGGTGTCTCCCGCAGTACTTTATGATAGGCTATGGACTTTGCGCCTCGCCGCTGGTGCCCTGGGCTCAAAGTCTTTTCGATGATATACTGCTAATGAACTTTTCATGCAATAAAGAAAGTGAATTATAAATTGTAAAAATTATTGCAAACGTAATATCAACAAAAATGAATTTAACATCTTAAAATGGAAATCAAAACTCTCGAAGAAAAACAAAACAGAACAAACATTAATTTGAATTCCATGACAGTCGAAACTTCTTGAACAAGGACAATTTTGGGAATTGCCTTCATTTGCGTCTTACTGAAATAGGCATTTTTGAACTTGATGTAATAAATGAAAAAAGTTAGAATCAAAAGTTTATCCCATTTGTCACGAAATATAGGAAAAAATCCCATGTCAAACATAAAATAATATTTTACCATGACATTAACAATATATTTCCGCAAGTATTACCGGAGTGTAATTGAGGGGAGCACGGCTCACAGCGATGGCTGGAAACCCAGACGGCTGGGGGCTCGCGGCCTGCACATATCCAACACTGTCTGCAGCCGATCCATACACGTCCAAAGCGGGACCAGGAGAGCTGGCGGCAGGGAATCCAGCGCGTCCTCCAGCGGCATGCGGAGAAGCGGGCGGTCCAAAACCTGCTGCAGCGGCCTGGTAGTTGTTCATCACTGCACAAAGGAATATGCATTTTACATATGTGAGACATTCGAGAAGGTTCTACACACGACACATAAAATAACAATTTGTGGAGGATATAAAATTAATCAACATTAAAAAAAAAACACATTATCGCGAATTACAAAATCAACAACTGAATATAATATTTCCCAAGTTGATTAAATAAACATCCTGCAAATCGTTTCACAAACATTTATCTAATAACTTTAATCCTAAATCACATTAAAAGGGAAATTATTTAAATGTTAATGATTTGCAAGCAGAACAATTTACTTATCCCTGTTTAATTTTGATTTAAGATAGGCACGGACTTTTTACATATACAAAGATAGCGACTTACAGAAAATAAGACAAAATATACACAAAATAATGCACTCCTGTGTGTTGGATTTAACAATAAATCACAATGGAATAAGGTAAGATGTGAGGTGTGTGAGTTGACGAATGCAATGGTGATTGTTGAAGCGCAGGGAGCTCACCTGAGAGCGCCTGCGCGAGCAGCGGTGTGTTGTTGTTGGGTGTGAGTTGGCCGTTGGTCAGGTCCACTGCAAACATACACACGGATCGCATTCGCTCCACAAACACACTGATAATGACTCAATGTGTTACAAATGTACTCGACGTCCATGACTGAACTATACAATCGCGACTGCCGATTCTATTTTATTTAAAAACAGTTTTTCTTTTGCAATTTTCGAGTCAAATTCACTATCGATCTAATTTCAAGTTAATATTAAAGTTCTCCACCCGAAAATAAAGTTGAAGGAGCGCGTAAATGCATGAATAATTTAGCCGTTGGAGACAGATGCCGTACTGACGAATGAGGATACTGAAGACTCCCCAGACCCAGATTATGTCGGAACAAAAAATATCACGTATGTCACGTGCATTCAAATGAAAAAGAGAGCTCGAAGTTTCGCGGATATAAATCACGGAGGGCGAAAAAACTTTTACAAAATATCCAGTAAATTATCCGACGTGAGTTCTCGCCGGCACGCGGCGGTCTGCTTATTGAATAGGAAGGGCATTAGCATACGGCGCACGTCTCAGCGTCTTGACGCCCATACCGCGTGCGTCGCGGACTGAGCTGTCCACCGTTCAACCTTCATATAAGTATCATCTACATACCTGATATAAATAGTTCATAGTTTTAATGAGTATGAAAATAGTTTTAAGGCGTTAAGAATAAATTAAAATCACTGTAAATTGTTAATATTTTCAAGAGGTATTTTATGCTTGCTCATAGTGTCACCATTAGGTCCTATCGGCTTGTCCGACAAATTTTATTTTTGTCAGAAGTGCGAGTTATCATTTAGTGTGAAAAATGGAGGTCCGCGGTCGCACCAGGTGATTACCGGCCTGCCAGTGACTTTGCGAAAAAAGTACAATATAAGTAATGGAGGATGAATGATAGATGGCGTCGCGGGCAGTACGTCTCCCTCGCACTTCATCGTGTCCGCCAACGCTGTCTCTTTCGACTACGTGCCATATACGCTACCCTAGACTAAAATGCTGACACATTTTAATAACATTACTTTGGCATGGTGCGAGAGGCTATTTATTTTAGGGGCTATGTAATACAGATTTAAGTGGAAACTGCCTAAACTGTATTTGGTTGTTAGCTAATAATAATTGATTAATGATCTACAATATTACATTGGTAAAATGGAAAATAAGTGTGGAAAAACGAAAGTATTCAATTTACTATTATAAAAATCATAAACTTCCTACTTTAAATAAGTGGGCGCTTAGATAGTACTGAGTGTAAATTAGATTACAACACGAAGTATTTGTGACCACAAATAATTTACGAGCTGAACAATTTTGTTAGGTAAAAGCACGATGTAACTTGAGAGAGTTGTTCTTGGGTATCTGTGTTAGACGTAAACTTCAAGTGAAAATCGAGTTAACTGCTTTACTGGTAGCGTATGTCTGTAGCGCACAACAAAACTTCAGTAGGTATATTATTATATAACAAACTATGTGGAATATATAGATATATTTCGTGTGTCATATCTTATTAGTAACATTAGAGTTCATAAGTGTTTAACTGCCATCGTCCCTGTGGTGCAGGTGTGTGTTCGGTACACACATTTCACTATAAATTCAGTGGCCGTCCTCAGAGAGCTATTCGAACTTTCATAATTGCGAAGTTCGGGGAACTTAATAATTCTTCTTCAGAAGTGGGATGACGGCCGTAGAAGAATATTCACGGAGCGTACTTGCGCCGTAAGTTCCGCCCTTGAAAGTATTACATAGGTATGAGATACTGATATGAATTACTGACGTATCTTTCTATCACTTCGAGGCCATTTTATGAGAAAGTGGAAACATTATAATAGATTAGTTGAATTATAAACAGCCAATGGATAGTTTGTGTAAAACATAAATTCAATTTTCGGTTTGTAACTTGCAACGAGGGTTGCGCAAAACTTCCTAGACAGAATATGAAAACGTTCGCTGAACTAATACCTCAAGTTGTAAATAATCGTTAAATCAAGAAGCAATTTACCGCTTCTTGCAGGAAATATGCAGTAAAGCGGTGTATGTTACGAGCACCCATTAGCGAAGTTCGGGAGGTAAATCCTCTCCTATATGTAAAAGTTCAGGCCTCGCATCCTTTAGATTGGCGAGATTCTGTACTTCATTTCCCACTTGGCCCGATTGAAATGTTTTATTTGAGCGGTTACGGAAGATCGCGCAACGTTCGCGGCTCCCGACGAAGGGAAAACGTATATTTAATAGGAGCCATCAATAACTCCCTGAGAAGATGCTACGCTTTTACGAGATATTTTCGACGAGCGGTCGACCGTTGGGACTTATCTCAATTGCAAATTAATCGAATTTCTATGCTGTTTCTTGTCGACCAACACGCACGCGCTACCCGCTGTGCGCACAATTTGTAATTCAAAGAGGAGCACTCCTTGTGTCCCTTCTTTAAATCTTTTCTCATCATATATAGACGGCAAGAAAATATGCTGAATACATGCTAAATATATCGCTTGTGTTTGAGTATGTTCAGAGACTCTGTTAGCAAAGGACAGGGAATTATTTTTGTTCAGTCATGGATGAAGGTAATTAATTATTATTAGAATTTTAAAGCAATATCTTTCAAGCTAATACAAAATACTTGTTTAGAAACACACAATATTTGAAAAAAAAAACACTTCTACAATTATTCTAATAAACGACTTTTAACAAATAAAAATAAAAAATAAATTAAGCGGTGTACCGCCTGCTCTACTTTAGTCTACAAAATATAAAAGCTTATAAATACTATTCTATAATCGTATTAATTAATCTTCTAATCTATTTTTACTACGTTAATATTTTTTAAAAACAAATATACTATTTTTTATACATTTTGTTAAAATTAGCGAAATAATAACGAAGTACATCAAATGTCATCTAAAACTTACGACTATACGTTATAATCTAAAATATAAGAAAGAGATTGCACCACCAAAATGTCTATAACCTAGGATTCCTACTTATTTTATAAATACTAAACAGCCATCTAAATAGCTGATGAACATCTAAAAATATCGTTATACAATTTACCGATCGTTACAAAATACAGGAAGCCTCTTTACCTACTTTATTTTTAAAATACAATAATTATATAATATCATAATTAAAATTATTACAGAAAATTCCAGATTACTATAAGCTCACTATTTTAATTTCTTTTTGGACTTCTACTACCTACACTAATCTAGAAAAATCTTTAGCTATTTTAAATTTAAAATTTGTTAATGTCTATACTAATTAATACTTTACTTCTGAATGTCTATCAAATTCTACGACACTCTTTTTATTATTTTTAAAGTATACAAATACAAAATACTTTGTCTATTAACTAATTTTGACGAAAAAAATACTGATCAAATTTAATGTTTGAAAACAAAATTACTCGCCCTATGTCCTGAAGAAGAAGGCTCATCTCGGCGACTGTTCTGCTGTTAAAGTTTTCCCGTGATCCAAATCACTAATAATATTATTATCCCACTGACAACAACTAGCAGAAACATTGCTATTATTCAATATAACATTTTAAAATGATTGTGTAAATGAGTTATCCCCTGAAGTGGTTGCTATTCGAGTATTTGTTATTTATATTTGAAAACAAAAGATCTTCGAGTGTCTCTATTGTGTAAAGGATAGGTCACGATCACTCTAAGTAACTTTCACCATGCAGGGGATAAAAATTTACTAAGTACTCGCCGGTGGATCGATGGCACTGAATAATATGGTGCACACAATCCAACACTATAACTAGAAGAGATTAGTATGCTAATAGTGCCCATTATAGTCTCACGGACACATTACCATTCGGCGAAATTCTACAATAAAAATTTATAGGCGATGGAGTTCGCTAGACTACCGCAGTTACAGTCAAAATCTATGGACATCCATAAAATAAAATCTCATCTATAAAATAAAAATAACGAAATACCTGACCCATCCAAACACAGCACTCGAAATCTAATACAGCGGATAATAATCGCGCTGAATATCTAAGTTTAAGACGTATAAAACTAAAACTATATTTACATGATTCTCTAAATAGAGTTCAAAATAAAAATTAGGTCGTGCTCATAGTAGTTTGGGAACGTCCAGTTCAGGCAACGAGCACTAAACCTAACACAATTAACGGTCAAATATCTTAAATTACAAATGGAGTTGGCACACGACGCGACGAGTGGCCATTCGCCATCCCGCCAGCTAATTTCCCGAATTCAACACGTCATCCAGTGGTTCCGAGCTTTTAGGTTTTTTTTTTAATTTTAAGACTAAATGTTTCCTATTTACTAACTTCTTTATTTTGTATTCGTCTACAACCGAGAACACCACTGTAAAATGTATTTAGGGGCGAATATGTCGAGTTTTGGGCATACGTTTGCATTAGTGGTTCCGTTGGAAACTAAGTAAAATAGTTGGTTAACGCGTGTGGTCGCTCAGTCGTGGTTGCATACTGACAGGCTGTGCGTTGTATGTGGAGAATGTCTGACATGCGGGTACTCGACGAAGTGGAAATGCAATGAATGTATTTGTATATACATGTTTTTATGACTTTCCACAACTATGATTTGTATGTAGGAGACTACCGCATTGGATGAGTCAGATAATGGTCTTACAGTAAAATATGTTTCTTTAAGAACTTTTAAATCATAATTAATAAAATAGTTTTATTGTTTTAATATACATTACGCGCTAGCCGACTTCAAGCAAACAAACACACTATCTCTTCTAGTTATTTTCGTCGCAATCGATATGCGAACGAATAGTAAATAAGGGGCCACGATCGGCCATGATATCTAAACGATCAATTGGACAAAAACGATAGAATATTTTGATTATACAACGGCAAATCCTTTATTTTAAAATATAGCGGCTTCACAATATAATAACTTATCATTAATGATATTATGACGATATGTTAAAACAGCATGTAGTTAATTAGACGACTTATATAAAAATTAATTAAGATATGATTAATTTGACACATACGCTATATTAATTTGAATATAACATTAAAAATATTAATATTAATAGATATTTAGGTGTGACTTCCTGATCGGTACCGCAAAACTATTCTACTCATTTAGAGTTCCTGTTTGTAACTTTAAAAATAAATCGGGCTATGTGGGCAACCTAGTCGGGCCACAGTCACACATCTTTCGAACGCTTTCAAAAGTTTCAGCGACAATGCATTCCTAGCCCATGCATCCATTGAAGGAGGGACATAAGGACGAGTACTAAAAAGCGATTCGGTAATTTAAAATGATTTATTTGCGTTCGTGATTAATATTATTTTATATGTTCCGGGAGCCGTATGTAGGTGATCCGGGTTTGGCGGGGTATGTGTACGTCGCGACGTGCGCCAACGTGGGCTTCGGCATAACTTAGGTGCTCTGTCCTAGCAGGCCAGCGTTTACGTACTCGGCACCGACCAATAGTCGACTTTCCGGTGGAACAACGCCCACTACACCTGCCGGCAACAAAATAAAAGCTAAAAAGCCCGCTACGATACTTTATTCTAGAATTCGCTCTCTTTGCCTCTTAGAATAATTTAAGGATAGGGTTTGCTGCGAATTTTAACAAATACACTAGTTGTATATCGAAGGGGAAAACAAAACTCGTGAACGTCGTTACGGCAAAATATAGAGCAAAAAGCGAGAGGATATCAGTAAGTCGATTCGACTTCTCGAATCTTTATGGGGAAACTTGGAATTGATAGTTTCCTGTTTACTGTTTTTGGGCCATTTAAAATTGTTTGCACGCACAGACACCGATGATATAGTACTTTTATTATGTTTTTGTATTAACCAAACCTACCGGAATCACGCACAGCACGATGCAGGGAACACAGGGTTCATTATCTGTTGTACTATGGAGATATGTTTCGATCGACTCTACAATATACGTTATTTTGTTACCTACTATTTAATTTGTGATAAGTATACTTTTACACGCAACATCAAAGTGATCAAACTACTAATAAAATCGCATATTACATTATTGATTTTACGAGTACATTTATAAAATTGTTCGTATTTTAATACCGCTTTTAATATGATTATATTTTTATTACTTAATTTTAACAAAATAGCTTAATTTATCATTTTTATATTAGTTTGTGAAGCTTATTAACAATTTATTGACTAGTTTAGAGGATGGCGATAAGGACGGTCGCAAATTGTAGCGATTCAATTATAATCCAATAATTTCTTAACAAATGTCGATAAATAGCTTTAAATTGGAAATTAAAATTGCGAGATGTCATCACGTTAAATTTATTATTGATGACTCGTTTAACATCTATGTAGAGAGATATAAGCTTACTTAATGGAGAACGTTTCTCCCATAATAAAATTCGTTGCAACATATACCTAGTTACCTACTATAAACCACTTATAAGATACAATTTTTGTGTATCTAAGTATATTATTAAAAAAAAATAACTTTATTTCTGGTGGACATTTTCGGTAGTCGGTGTAACAAAAGAAAATTATTTCTCTTTGAATTGAAATGTTATTTTTATTTGCAAAAAAAAGTTATTCACGTGTTAAATATTGCCGTCCAAAAATATTCCACAACAATAACAATTAATATAATATTAATAACATTATAATTAAGCCATATAATTATTTAAATTTAAATAGGGAAAAAACTTTTATAATAAATAGCATATAATATCCAAATTGTTTGGTATTAAAATAATATGTTATCAAGCTCGATCAATTTATTTTATAATTCCATTAAACAAATTCAGCTAAACTAATTCTAAAATAAAATACGAACTAATGTTTGTGTATGCAAATAATAGTCTAAATTTACTCATCCTCTAAACTTAGTATTTTGCTATAATCTTCTACTTCTGCTAAGTCTAAGAACTAATCAATAAACACGTGATTTTACTCTTAATTTGTAAAATTACTAATTTGTACTACGTAGGTACTAAATAATCTAAAATCTAGGATATATGAGTAAATATGATACCTACTCTACAATAATAGATTAATCAGGGATGAATAGTTTTGGGATTAGTTTGGAAGAGAGGATCAAGCCCACATAACGGAGGCGACTGCTACTTGCAGATTTTTTTTTGTTGGAAGCAGTTATCTCTGCTCATGGACCACGCTCTAGTTTAACATCAGGCGGCGCGTGGTCATGCTAAGTTCATGAAACCAAAACTAGTTTATGATGTAGATTATATAATGTCGTATTTGAAATATTAAGAGGAATTAATTTATGTATAATTTCATGCCGGAATATGATAAAGGCAATACAGAAATAAAGGCAATGCAATATAAAAAAAAATTATAACATTTCCGTAAGATGCATTATTTTGAATTAAAATTGAAATCGAATGATCTAATTCTAAATTTGCCGCTATATTCTTTCTACATCTTAAATCTAGGAAACAGGAAAGATATTATAAGCTTAATTTAAGATCTAATATTCAAAGAATCTACAAAACACTTCTACAATAATAGAAATCTACGTTTGTCTACAAAACGACTACGATATTGGAATTATAAGATTACTTATATATTATTAACCTATTTGTCTTAAGTTTTTTTTAAAAGACACGCAATATTTGTTAAAACAATAATGACAATAACTTCTGGCGAGTCTAGTCTACCGCCCTGGGGCAGTACCACCACTTTCAAGTTTCCTGATTAACTTGAAGATAATTGGGTCTAATGAGAGGAATGAGTGGAACTTGTCAATCTAGACAGTAAACATAAGTCTCCTGATGTCGGCATAGCGGAGACAGTTACTACAGAGATTTTTTGTGGTGGCAGTTATCTCCGATCACGTCATTTAGCTTAACAATAGGTGGAGGTGTAACCATGCCTGATAATTAAGGGTAAGTACGAATATATATTAATTAATATTCACAATAACAATATAGTTATCATGTAAAACAAACATTTCAATTTAGCATGGTAACTTCACTATTCCAGTCATAAAATTTAATTAACCGATTTTGGGTGAGCCTATCTGGGTCTCTTTATAATTTATGCTCGACTAAATATTGGCGGGAGAAAATGATGTTACCAATAAGCTAGCAGTGGCGTCGGCGGAGGAATGCTAATAGCTATAATGGTTTGACATTAATTGTGGCTGCGACGCACCGACTATATCATTTTACATATGGTCACAATGCAGCAATACGTACTAATATTAGAATTAAATCAAGTTATAAAGGACGATTTATTTTACATATTATATAACTAAGTTTTTTTTTTAAATATTAATGGATTACCGGAGTCAGTGGCCCATTTATGTTCGATAATGCCATTAATTTAAACGGCCCGTACGTATACCTGTGTAATTACAGGGCGCTCTATTGTTTAATTATATTTACAATTGAACCGAGCAACGCCCACAATTGAGGAGCTTTTTGTACGGTATGGGCTAGAAACATATGTCTCGCGTGATATAAAACGTTCTATGGCAGTAATTAACACGGAACGATTTGTACGACTAATACGAAATAAATACCCCGCTTACGGCGGTCACCGCTCGCACACGATAACATCGATAGTGTTCGGAGGGCTTGACTCCAAAATAAACAACTGCCCGAACCGAAACACTTCACGTGCGGTTCGCTCAATTACGATTTCCAATATCGTTCGTGTTTGGAGATTTCGTCGACGCGACGTTGGAATGCTCTGACGAAGTTAACAAAAAAAAAAAGAGCCCTTCTGTGATTATTACGTAGCCGTGGGCGCTACTCTATTCCGGACGCGAATAAATAATGAAAAGTGTCGATGTGCTGCTGAGATCGCATTTCCCTATGAGCGCCTTTTACCATAAATAAAGTCAAAATATACATCCGGGTCCATGATAAACACAAAGGAATACTATATGAAATTAACATTTTAGTCGAATTCGAGCAGCGCGCCCCAGAGGAGTACGTTTAATTAGTGGAAATTCTTTTTCGTCCGTCCGAGATTTACATAGAAGTCACCACAAAAAGACGTCACTTTTCTGTACTTTTGTTTGAATCTCTTTAAATCTCTTTTAAAAGCTTACGCTGTTAATGAGGGGCGGGTGGTACATAGATGTACTCGTATATGTCGTGGGGGCGAGCGACTACGGTCTCAGTATTTGCGCTCGAGTGTTTGCTCGACGCGTAGCATTTGAGAATCGTTAGGGCAACTTCAGTGTAAACAGTGAACGCGTCGCCCGCTCAGAATTGGCCGGATATACGAGACGAAATTCTGGAGATAAACAATAAACAACATTTCTGAAAACATGGACGTTTTGTAAATTGAAAACATGGCAGGTATTGATGGTTCAGTCATATTTGTTAGTTGTTAGTAACATAAACTGATAATGTAAAAAGGTTAATACGATAGGTATATGTTATATTGTTATTCGATTAGTGCGGCAACGATTCGGTTAGTTATTGAACATTTGTATATAATTAATAAAGCCAATTGGACGTTGCGTATATAGTTATCGCGTGAATCGCTGCCGATATGTATGTTTTATATTTTAATGTAGGAATGCATTGTCACTGAGCCGTTCACAGATGCATGGCGTGGACGTTATACACTCCGCCGAGTTCTAGCGGGTGATAAGGCAGCAAAGCCGCCAAATGGTGGTGGTAATGGTTGCCGGATAATTGGTGGTGCAAGCTCGCGAGGGGATTACCTGCGGGGTATGGCAGCCCGAAGCTAGGATAGCCCGAATAGCTACGACCTGCCGCGTAGGCAGCGTATGCGGCGGGAAAACCTGCGAAATTAAAAGAAAACAATATGTTAGATATATATACAATTTTTATGTATTCACACATAGTTTTATAAAGTTCATTACTTAAGCACAAATAATTACGTGTACAGGTATGAATTTTATGGAAATACATATTTGAAAACATATTCAAAAAGAAGAACCCACCGATGACCTATATATTATGATGTCGACATTACATGAGAATTAATATCCGGAGTACCAATAGAATAATTATTTTAAAAATTTATAAATAAAAATTGAATGCACTAATTTTTCTACAACAAAATGACTAAGATTTGAGACTAATTAGAGATAATTAACTATTATAATAAAAAAATGGTCGCACTGAATACAGTATTTGATGGGATTACTATTAGTCGAATCATTTATCATATTATTGCCAATCAAAATAGTGTATCTGTCAGGCCAGTGCGATCCATCACGCGGCATATGGAGTAGTACAGCATGTTCTGGCTATCGTCTATCAATTAGTAATTATCATAGCACTGTCATGAACCTTCATGATGTGAGCGAATGATCTTCAGGTAAACGAGTGAAACGTGAGTGACTTGATAGTAAAAACTGAAATCACACTTACCGTCAGGAAGAGCACCCAATGACCACATGAAATCTAGAAATGTAAAAATATTTACATAAATTGAACGAATCTTATACCAAAAGTTAAGATAAGTCATAGTAATTATTGGGTGTGCCTTGAGACACTATTTTGCTTGGCGAAATTTTTGTTCTCACGTTTTATAATGATAGTGGATTTATTTGAATATTAGATGAGTCTCGCTGCCATTGTGGCTATTAAGACGGCAAATTGAATGCAATATTAAAGGGAATTGTTAGCATGACAACATTAACTAATTGTAAATATTTCATGTTAATTCTAAACTACATTATGTTAGTCTAAAGCTAAACATGTTAAACAAACAGACATATTGCAATAGTTTAAGAAATGAAATTTATTATATACTAATCACTAATAATGATAAACACCTACTTATATTATAAAAGTTAATAAGTGATACAATTAATCTATTAGTTACGAATACTACAATTTGGAAACTATTCTTAATAACAAAAGTTTATAATTATTATTACACCTATACTCTTATACCACTAACCACATTAGTGGTTTAAAATACAAATAGAATTACAAAATAATTCATCTAAATAAACAAAAACTAAAAATGATAATATTATTGTGTTTGTTTTTCAAATAATAAGAAAGTGGAAATAAACAAATACATTAAATCTAACACAATATTAACACAATAATAATTTGGTCAGAGCTAATAAAAATAAAATTAAATAAAAAGAACAAAAAATTTCAACAAACAAATCTAATAAAAACTATAATAGTAAAGTTGTAATAAATAACAGCCGCAAAATTTAAATACCTCATATCTTCCATTCAAAACATTTTTGCGTACCCGACATCAAACTGTAAAACTATATCAAAATAATACTAATCATAATAATGCAAAAATATTGATTCCATATTCGACATAACATTCGACGACTAACTTTTGACTAGAATCGTTGGTAATACTGGATGGATATCGTAAGCTTGGCAAGATTTTATGGACAATAAATATATTTTTAAATGTTCCTTCACAATGCAAAAAACAATGGAATTAACAATGTATATTTTCAGCATGAGCCTCATATTTGCTAACTAGTAATGTTATATTTTAATTGTAATTAAGCTGCTATTTGATATAAAATATGTCTATGAAACCTTGAAAAAATTGTTTGTAAGCACATTTGCTACTTTTTGCAAAATGTATATAAGTATTATTAAAACTAATTTCAGTAAAATCACAATTCGAAAAACCTTCTATCTAGCTGATTAACTAATGATTACTAAAATTAAGACTTCAGGTATATTCAGCTTGATCAGAAATAATTTGTTTTATACGTTTTGAAGCGGACAAGTTTTGGGAGTGAAGGTAGGTGGGTAGATAGGAAAAATCAAACGTTTATACTCATCAGGGTACTCAGAAATGGTGATGAGGATGTTGCTGAAATAAGATCGCGGATCAAAGTGGCAGTGGTGTGGGCAGAGTGGCATGCGCAAGAGGAGAGTATAGAGTCGGAAGGTCTAAGGCGTGCGCCCCGAGGAGATCAGAGACGCTATAGGTCAGAGGTGGGAGAGCTAGGGGCGCGAGTGTTGGGCGAGGGGGGCGCGGCGTCGGACGTAAAGCGGCCAAGGCGCGCCGATAAGCAGCCGCGTGCGCCGCGCCACCCGCGCTGCCGACTAATACGTGAGGTGGCGCGGGCACCGCATACGGAGCGTATCGTAGGGCGCCCGCGCCTGACGCGGCTACCGCGGCACTGCTTAGCAACTCACCGTACGCGCCGCGACCGGCGGCTCTCGTCTTCGCCAGATTTGCTGGTAGCATCACTTCTTTCGGCTGGGCTTTCTTGCATTCCACCTTTAACAAATGAAAATAGATTCATGAAGTGGTTAAATTACTTAATCTTATATGAAAATTTATGAAGTGAGTGCATTCAGTTTATTATTTATAAGTATATTGGTGGGTTTTAAGATGTATATATTGCGTATTCGTGAATGTTAAATTGAATGAAAGATGAAGATGGAGGGACAGGGGTAGTAGCGGCTATAACGAAAGCTGGCGAGTACAAATTACCCAATCTACGTTAACCTAAACCTCTGGCAATAGAATTTTCGCGAAGTCGCCTCATTACAGAAAAGTAGGCTCAAGTCGTGTAATGCTAAAAAAGTGAAGTTTTTATTCAACCGAACCGTACCTATACAAAAACAACATAAAAAGCCATATTATGTTATATTTAAAATGAATGTAATTTAAAAGTGTTTTTTGTTTAAATTGTATCGTAAAACGATGACGACTATTTGTAGAGTAAGTAAGTGACATTAGACGATGCATATATACGCATATAATCATGGCAAGTCCTCACCAACGCGCGCACAACTTTGTGTCCACATTTGTCACAGCCGTCAGAAGGCGACAAATGAAAGCCTTTAGTGAGAAGTCTTCTGAACGCTTGCACACTTTGTGCACATTACAAACGCGATACTTCAACAGATATTACTGTTTAACGCATTAATTGTTTCGTTTTACATAACATGTTTAAAAGGTTTAAAGACTTAGCAATACATTGTATAGTCTATATATAAAGGTTCGATTAATCTTCGATCGTCTGAAACATCTCTACAAATTTATCAAGCAGATAAAGCCATATAAATGAACGTAGGCTTATCCGAAGTCCCGTACTCCAATCTCTTGCACGCGTTATATTTATCTACCAACGAAAAAGTAAGATTAATAACCTAAAAACTTCATTCTGTTATCAAATTTTAGATTTTCAATCACAAAATAATAAATTAAATAACATTATACTGCGAGAATCTGAGTAAATTTATTCCATTTGAAAAGTAGATTCGTGAAGGGCCCCCAGCCAGAGTGTTCAGAGTCGAGGATTCGACGTTAATTGATGTCGCGTCGCCGGCGGGTGGAGTGAGAAACAAAAGCTCACAAACAATTCGCATCGGAGTTCGCAATTCCGATCGGGCGTTCGTGATCGCGACGCAGTTTAATGATACGAAAAATAACAAAGGTAAATTGTATTTATCCCCCACTAGCCCCAACTAACGACCTCGAGTGAGTTGGAGCACAGCTCTTGTATAGCTATCGATTGTAGTAAGATTTAGCTCGGCATAGTTCGTCGCGCTGGTGCATGCAGGGCTAAACTAAGCTTACTAAAAGCCTGTACCAACTGAAGCCACTCCTGAAACCTCTCGATTTTGGATTATTAGAATGTCTAACTAACTCTAATGATGAGTTTACTTGTGAAAATATTTTAACTTAACGTAGTTTTATTCGGTGTTAATTGCTTCAACCTAAAAGTTACCAATAGTTGTACAAAATATCTTTTATTAAAATGACTTTTCACATAAGTTATTTCTAGAACACGTGGAGAGATTTAAGTTGCAAAGTTTTTAGCATCAGTGGACATTATTCGAGATTTCTCTCAACTCGTGCTGCAACAAGCTACAAAATAAAGCAAGTTCTTGCAGTTCTTGGAAGTGCAATACATGCTCGAGAATCTAGTTCGCATGCGTGTTGACGTAAACTGTACTTTATAAGATTTTGTGTTCATTCCTGTAAAGAAATTTTGCTTTCTTCGAAATTTTTACGATGGACTTCAGTGGGCAGAGAGCCAAGTGGACAATTCCTCCAACGACCACTAATAAATGTGTTTTTTCAAATTTGTAAGATGAATATGAAGATAATGACAGCTCAACATAGTCAACCAACTTCCGTTTTCTTAGTAAAATTAATTGTATTTCCTTGGAAGAGATGGTGAATTAATTATACTTTATAACATGTTCTTTTAAAACCACATGGATTTTTTTGCCGAATGTGTGCGGGCGGCATACGTGAGCGATAAAAGACGAAGAACTGGGTACAAGGGGGAACAAGGGGGAAAGATAAGTTTATCACGGAAACCTCTCGCCTCAGTATTGACAGAGCGTCGCAGGCTTCACCTTGATTACCTTTAAGCGGAAGCGGCGGAAGAAGCGTGAGAGCTAGGCAAGTGTTACCGTAGTTCTCTCTAATAAATAGTCGTATAGCTATTTATCTCATTGTATTTGGTGTAAGACATATTGTAATATGACAATGACAATTGTGATATCTGTCAGGTCCTCCGTCGCTATTTTCGTAGTCCGTAGCTGGTCCTGGTGTATCTGTCAGTCCTCCACCGGTATTTACTTGGGTGCATATACTCGCCCTCTGTCCCACAGGTATCTTTGTAAAATATTATATAGTGTCATTTTACATGTAGGTTCTTTGTAGGTGCACGTAACATGTGCTACGCCGACTGTGTTGATAATTTCGCCGGTGTGCGTCTTCATTCTATTGTCAGTTGGGTGTATCGTGCCTTTTATGTATTCTTCTAATGTACTTGTATTCGCCAGATCTTCGAAAGTGTATGTTGTAGGGTCTTCAGGAGAGCATAGGTCGTATGCTTTCTGATGTAGCTCTGGGGGGTCTATGTATCCTTCTAATGTGTTCACCAGATCTTCGAAAGTGTATGTTGTAGGGTCTTCAGGAGAGCATAGGTCGTATGCTTTCTGATTTAGCTCTGGGGGGTCTATGTATCCTTCTAATGTGTTCGCCAGATCTTCAAAAGTGTATGTTGTAGGGTCTTCAGGAGAGCATAGGTCGTATGCTTTCTGATGTAGCTCTGGGGGGTCTATGTATTCTTCTAATGTGTTCGCCAGATCTTCAAAAGTGTATGTTGTAGGGTCTTCAGGAGAGCATAGGTCGTATGCTTTCTGATGTAAGTCTGGGGGCAAGGTAGATAAAAGTGTGTACACTTTGACCTTACCGTCCGACTGATTGTTAAATTTTAGGTATACGTCTAACCTTTTTATAAAACATCTGAATGATTCATTTAATTGGAACGGCTGAAACGCAACTTTTAACTGCATCGGTTCATGGCGGTTCTGTGGGGTGGGGTTGGAGGGTAATTCGTTTAAGACTTTTTGTATAATAATTTTGATTTCGGTGATCGTTTGTTCTGTGCAGTGTCTATTCTCCAATTCTTGTTCGAACTCTTCGTCAGGTACTAGTAGTTCGTACTCATCCTGTATTTTATTATATTTTTCTTGAAACTGTTTTATAGATTCCAGACGTACTTTCGCTTCGTGTAATTGTATTGCGTTTGTTGTCAGGAGAGTGTGTAGACGGGTGATCTGACCTTCAATCGAGCTGCGTGCTTTTTTTAGTTTAGCAATGTCCATTATTATCCTCGTCGCCACTAATAAATAGTCGTATAGCTATTTATCTCATTGTATTTGGTGTAAGACATATTGTAATATGACAATGACAATTGTGATATCTGTCACTCTCTCAATAATTGATTTAACCAAAAGGTTAAAAATTAAAATATCTAAACTGTAGAATAGTGATTTTCACACGAGTAGTGATAAGATACAATATAGATTGATGTAATCTACGTTATTTAAACTTACTAATAAAATTTAAATATCTGAAAAATATTTGTATGATAATTTGAAAAGAGTGGGAAGTGTAACACGAATGTATAACAAATCTTGTGATCAACAGGTCACAGATAATGAAATATTCCAATGTCGTTTCGAGTACTTTCCATATTTACGTAACGGCTGTTTGAAGAAATAAGACAATCGCGACCGGTCGTTTTATGTTGAATTTCAGCGCAGTTACCTAAAGTGTCAGTAGAGTGTTTACACCTAGAGGAGGGGTAGTCGAGGGGGTGACGGGCGTAATGCGCGAAATTCAAATCAGAATAAGCGATCAACTCGTTGAAGACGTGCGATAAGCGACGACGTTACCTGCAATACCTTTTACACAGTTTACTCGTCCGATAATGATGATCGCTTCGTATTTTATGAAGTACGCTAAACAGTTAAGTGAAGATAACGACTCTAAATTAGGGGGTCGTTATATTTGCGTGCACAAGACTATTATTGATTTGAAGTCACACAAAAGCAAATATGGTAACATGTCACTTTAAAGATACTATTTTAATATTACATTTCAAATTGTGGTTCCAATTTACTAAAGTGGCAGTTTACCACATAGAAATAATGGTAGAGCATTAAAAATTAAGGATGCCTTGTCGCTTTCTGGTAAAGCGACTTGCAACATTCATGCGGCGCCGTCTCTACCACTTCAGGCTATTTCAGGAAAATCGATCAAAGTGCAATAATGATCATAGCGAAGGAATCATACGTATATTTCACCTATCACGATATTGAAATCTTATGACTATTTAAATATTAATTTTGTAAATATATTTTATTCTTAATATTATATCTATTTCGTAAAGTATTTCGTATCATAACCCAGAACTTAAACTTGAGAGTACAAAAATAAAAGCGAGGTGCAGAGAACGACCGGCAGACATGGTGACCGCATCGTTTAGCCAATTGGAACGTATAATGAAATTTGTGTTTTAGCGACCGACCGGCCGGACACCGTGGCACGGTGCAACTTGGCTTCTCAGTTCCCCCCTTTTATAAAAGTGTTTTCATGTACGAATTGAAATACCCGAAGAACAAGTTCCTCCTTGGCAAATTTCAAATAAAATTGCAAACGATGTATTGGAATGGAGAAAAAGATGCATTCAAATGGAGTATTAGGGTAATTTACATGTAAGTAATTGCTGAATATATTACTCATCCAGCTACATGTCTATGTTAACCAAACGTACTTTGTATAATAAAGCTTTTTATTAAGAGAGCTCAAACGATTAATATTTTTTGTATTATTTGGTTTGTATGAGTTTATTATTCTAGTAAACAAAAACTTTAGAATATTAGCCAAATGTATTATATTTAATTTGAACCAAATTTCAGGTGATATTTTTGAATTAATAACAGTTGCTAAGAAAGTTTACGACGCACGTATAAGCTGTAGCAATTAGTAGTAATTAAGTAGGTTCCGGACGGCTCGGGCGCGCTCTCTGTTGTGCACACGAGCTAGAGTAGATTAAACTCTGCGGCACGCGGTCTCGCCGCTCGTAACTTGTTTTGCATGAATCTGTACGCGAGTTTCATATGACTCTCGGGAGGAGCCTCGGTTCAGCACCTCTAATGTAAATGAAATTGTGCGCAAGAAACAAAGCAGAGCGTCTTCAAGGAGGTTGGCTGCTATTTATCGGTGCTCGAGTGGCGCGACGACGCGTCTCGTAACTTCCTTGTAATGGGAACATAGAGTTCCCGCGTTCCGAACGTAATGAACCGGCCCGCCTTAACGTATGGCCTTTATTGATGACGCCCTCACCACTGTCGCTACTTTATTGTCCTCTACGCAAGAAACTGTTTCAATTAAGAGAAAATTCTACGATTCTTTGTATTTTAGATGTAATATAAGATAATATTATTTCCTTCTGTTAATGAACAGACTATATATAAGGCGATGCGTATTGCGTGCAATATGTGCAATTGCGTCCAATGCAATCCCGAAAATCGTGCCTCCTTTACACGAACGAACAGCGTTTCGACTGTACATTAGTTAAATTATTTATTTTTGATATACCTTTAGTGGTTTAGTGTGTAATAAATATGTCGTGACGCAAAGTGCGTTTAACACGACACTTCACATGACGACAGATGTAGATCAGTAAATAATCATTACAATTTTGTTTGGGCGAATAAAATTAATGACATTTTCATACAGAAGTGTGTCAACGTTAAAATATTGAACAAAATCGGATTTTATTTATAGAACGCGAGTTTAGATCCCTGTTACGTAGGTTCCCGGTGAGTGACGCGCCGCACCACCTGTGATTAATTAATTTTCTTTCACGCTTTCGAATTTCACTTGGAGTTAAAATCGTTAACGGCAAGAAAGGCCTGTTGAGCTGTAATTTACGTTTTCGTTATAAGTTACGTTTAAGTTTATTTAACAGCGCGTCATTTCGGGATTGCGTGTCGAATAGTCCAATTTAAAATATTATGGTTTTGTTGTTTCTTTATTACTACGAGCACAAAAACATCAAACATGCTCAATAGTTTTAAAAGTGCCCGTAATTTAGTACTACTATATACACATATAAATATTATGTAGGTATACTCTTACAAATTGTAATATAAAATAAAAACAATTTTTTTTTGTTTATTCAATATATTTTGTTTCGTTCCGCCAGCTATGGAAAATAGGATTAAAACAATGATTTTTATTACTTTTGTTACTCATTTTCACACAACCATTTTCGCACAGAATAAAAGCTAAAATGTAAATTAAGGTGTGCGAATAAATAAAGTTTCCAAAGCAATTTGAGGTTTATAAAGGATTTAGTGAGAATAAAAGTGGATTTAGATTTGTTAAATGAATGATATCAGTACATTTCACGAGATGAATGTTTTCTGATGCATTATTAAAATATTCGAGCATTGTTCACACATAATACTGGCCTATTAAATGTCTAAATAATCATTTATATATTGTATTATTATTGACATATTGTATTATTCTTATATTTTATTAGGAACTGTAGACGTGAAAAATATACAATATTATTGATGACCTTTAAGATAAAATTGAAGACGGGTAAGATTATGCAAAGTTTTTGTGTTCGAACAAAAATAGCCATGGAACAAATCGATAAGGCTTAGAAGAAATGGCTACTAGGATCTTGGCGAAACGGAAAGTTTATGGTAATCACAGCTAGGAAGAACGCGTGATTGATTGTTCGTTGCGGGCTACAATAGAGGGCCAGGGTAGGGCGCGTCCGGATGTCAGTTGTCAAAGAGTAAGGGAAGATAAGAGAGGATATTCCTCTCAGAGGACAAAGCAGTTATTGAGCACCGTTATGCTATACTCATTTCTCTAAAATATAACTTAATAATAAAATAGGCATAAGGTTAAGGTTACAACCTTGTTGTTAGTGCTTGTAGTCGATTACCTAAATGATAATTCTATCAGTATTGTTACATGATATAGGGTGGGTATTATGCGATGCTTTATTAATGTAAAGGGTGCGTCTGACGTCTCTACTAGTCAGTTAAGACTCTAAGAAAAATGGCTATTGAAGATCCGAAGATTTAAGTGGCAGTTTCAAATGTGCGTACTTCTAGTGTTATTCCCTAAGCGGAAACCATTTATTTTCCTTGAGTACCGCTTCAAGTGATTGTGCAGTTCGTGACTGTTTTGTTTTAGCTAATCGGTGTAGCGCCATTTACACATTGTTGTATTCAAGTTTATTATATTCGTACACAAAATTCCTAACAATAACATTTTTCAGCTAGATATGTTTCATTTTATCCATATAAAAATATGTCGATGCACACGTGGATAGAGAATTATATGAGGAAATATATTTTAAAATTCGACAATACCTCGACATTTTCATACCGGTGAAAATACTACTGGCGCGATAACGAAATCTTGCGTATGAATCATTGAGTCCTGTCACGTTGTTTTGGAAAACCATTAGTTAAACGTCCAATAAAATGTTACGCGTCGTTCCAAAATAAAACTGGGAAATTCGTTCGTGCGAGATGCGCGGAACGAAAAGTTGTATGTTTCAAAGTTGTACTTTTAGAGCTTACTTGAAACTGTGTCCATGACTTCACAAATGGTTCCAGTTTTTTTTATTGTAGCTTGGCATATGACAATACTCCGTCACTCTATGTAAAGCTAGAGTGCGGTCCCTGAATGGAAACAACTGCTACTACAGAGAAATTTGCAGGCAGCAGTCGCCTCGCTATGCCTGAGAGGAATGTGCACCATCCACAATGACAGCGCATAGTCCTCTCGCTATACCTGGCTACTTTGAAACCGCGACACGGTCACTTCACGGGTGTTACATTCGAAAGTGATGGTACTACCCCAGCACGGCAGACTGGGCTAATAACCTTCATCAGTCTGCCTACCACTCTTTAATATTGCCTATAGGCACCTGAGCGACCAAAGTATTTTAGCGAGGTTCGAACACGGGCCTGAGCGGTCTTAATTTCTAATTAAGGTGCATTTTCCTATTCGTGTTTCAAAACATCTACATAGAAACAGTATCAGTCTCAGCGTGCGTAACAAAGTTTCAAAGAATTATTATAGCTTAGTAACATAGTTTGGATAGAATAATAAAGAATATAAGTATTTATAGAGTTCAGATATAGCAAAACTATCTAGGTAATTTAGTTTGAGTTAAACTTAATTTGATATGAACGAATCTTGTGACAGTAAAACTCGAATGAAACTAGTTAGTCTCCGAATATGCTCGTACTAGACTTTTAAACACTTTAATTAGGTTTAACTCAGTATGAAATTCGTTTCAAGCGACTCCCTCCTGTCACTTTCTATTTCTTATTCTACTCGAATATTTTTTTATTTAATTTAAAATAACATTATAAAATTAATTTTGTTTATATCAAATAGCAAACTATTTATTTCGATAAATAATTGGAAATTTAAGTGGTAGGCAGACCCAGGCTGCCGTCCTAGGGTAATACCAACCACCACTACCAATAGGTTTCGGGATCAGCTTGCAAGTCCGGTTTAACGAGAGGGGTGTGCACTGTCAACCCGATGCATCGGGGGGAATGTGGTCATATTATTTTGTTGAGCTACTGTAAAAAAATACTATGGCAAAATTAACTTTAACACTCCGAATATTATTTTGAATCGTGTCATTTATTGTGGATTTCAAAACTAAAATTGCTTTTATTTAATCAAAAAAGTATTTGGTTTATTTGTGTAATTGAATTAAAAGGTAGTATTTGTAAGTAAATGATAGTATTTTATTTCAGTTCAATATTTTTAAATATTTTATATCTAAAATGTAACGGCAGTCATATAGCAGATTTTCAATAAAAAAAAAATAATAAAGGTTGTTTGACTTGATATATCCTTAGAGAGCGGCACAGGTGTGCAAATTCCCGGTCATCTTTACTTTGGAGAATACACGTCGAAGGATAATACACACGCGTATAATATATTTGTTCGTTGCTCTTTGTGTTGAAATTTGTTGTAAGAGGAAGTAATTAAGGATGTAATGTGTAAGGTAATACTGACGATAATTTACTGTAGTCTTCAATGGGGATACTAATTTTAAATTAAACGTTTAAAATGCTTTTTGAACGAAATATTTTGAAAACATTTTCCGAATTGTATTTAATGAACGTAGCTATCCGATATTCTAAAACAGGATAAATAAATAATAATTTAAAGCGAAGTATAAAATTACATCCTTAGAAAGTTTCGATAATATTTTTTTTTTATTGGAAGATTAATAGCATTTTCAGAGAGACAAGGCTTTATTTATTTATTTTCAATTATTTAATATTAATATTTGAAACAATTTTAATTAGTCCACCACAATTTAATGTAAAGGTTTTTTAATAGTATAATGTTTTATTTTTAGCCACAATTTTGATTATCCCCCTATCAATGTTATGTTATAGTCAACCGGGTAGAGGGGAGCGGAGGCGACTGCTATTAGCTTAACGACCATTTTAATATAAGAGATGACATATTAAATTTACGACGCTGCTACCCGTCGCTCTACGACACGGTACGTGGGGTAGCCACGTGTCTAATTATTGCAAAGGAGAAAATTAAAATTTGACTTAAATTTTCAAACACTATTTTCATTACCACATTTCATTTATCGAGTTGACATTTAGACATCTTATTCCATTAAGCGAAACCATCAATTTAGGTCACAAAATATTGACGATTCTGATATTTTACGCAATATGAGCACGTGCGGGTCCTGTAAATATTTATAAAACGCGTAGTAACCCTAAGCGCACGTCGCGGTCGGTCGGTCGCTGGCGTGATGCCTCGGTCTTGTTTATTGCCTTCGCGTAAATATAACTACAATTACGGAACAGTTGTGCATACTTGATTTTAATAATTTTGTTTATCCTTGTGAGAATAAAAAGTGATGGTTTAGATGGTCCAGTAATAAGAGCAAAAGGAATGACAGGAATGTATGTTGCCGAACTTCATAAATTTAGATTATATGGGGTGGAATTCGGGGTGGGAAATGGACAATACCTATTGTTGAAGCGAAAGGATATCTATACCTATCCTTTGTTCATAATGTAGATATTTTGATTTTATAAACATTGTATTCTGACTATTGACGGAGGTTTCGATGGCTCCATACATTACAGCGTAACTAGAAAGGTTCTTTAGAGCGCCTACTCATATTCATCTCTCGTTTCGCGCGGAAGCGAACCGTAATTACTCTAAAACACTACCCATTTGTTTGATGTCTTTGTTCGTTGTTTGCTTCACTTAGGGATATCTCGCCCTAGCGAACGATCTCCCCCAACACATGTCTGCGACTGTCGTACGATGTTTAATGCGACCTGTGCCATTAGGGGATAGACAAAGGTGGTGCAAAAAGCTGAGATTAATATTCTTGGAAATGCATGATTGTTAATATACGGAAACGCTGCGACATGCACTCACACACGCATAATTCCTTAAAAGAGAGGTTCATGATGAATAGTTTTATACCTTTGTAGTTCTAAGCGTGTGTGTGTTTATTAATATTTAATCTAACAGTAGTTGATGTCGTTAATATATAATCAGTACATAAACTTTAACAGTATAATCAAGAAAAAGTGACATGTCATAATGTGTTGTCTGTATGACACGGTAGGTTAATAGAGGTGCGCCTTACTGCTTTATATTGTCTTATAAAAGGGCGATAAAATGTATTATGATATGAACAACTGGAAATCACGTTTTGTTATTCGAAGCGTGTGCCCTTCGTCAAAACTAATATTGGTTTTAAAACTGTAAATAGCGAAACTTGATTTTGATAATTTGTGATATATTTTTTTTAAATATATTTGAAATCATAGTTCATTTGTATCGTATATAGTAATTTAGTGCCTACATAATTAGTAAATAAATTGTAATAAGCTTTTTGATCACGTTTAATTTGTGAATGTTATTAGTAACTTGTTGATTATTTTGATTTATTATTTTATTAATTAAAATTAGAATCTATATTACGTTGAAATTAATGTAAAGTGCAAAGAATGTCTGGAATGAAATATGAGTTGTTATTGTTGTTTGAGAATTTTTATTTTGATTTAAAAGTTTAAAAGCTTTTTATGACATTGTGCGGCAACGGATGTCCGCGGTTGGTTTCTGAATAGAGTTGTCACGTGAATGCTGAGACGTCGTCTGGGAGGGGGCGGGGAAAATCTAAACACAGTAAAGCGAGTTTTAGTAGCATTTTATTGGCGCATTTTGGCACATCGCCAGAACAGGCAGTCTCGGGACGCCTTTTGCTCTTCTAATTGAAATGTGACTGAACACTGACTGTTGAGAGATTCATTACTCTTTAACACTTATTCAATATCGTGACAATGTAATAAGTACTCACCATTTTATTGTTGATTTCGTGAAAGTGTATTTCGCACACTTTGTCTACTATGTCTTCGCTCTGAAATGTGACGAATCCAAAACCTGAAACAAAACAAAACGAAAAATATTATTTAAAAATATATCACAGACCTAATTAATTAGCAAAATGAGTCGGTTGCATATTTTTGATTTCTAAAATGTTTCAGTTCCTCACTAAGATACTTGAAACATTCCCCAGTGAAACTTTTCGAATTTAAATAATTTCAAGTAATCAAAACCGAAAAGTCTCATCTTTGATATCGTTTTAATTAAAGCCAATTCGCGTTGGGTTAAATTTCAAAGAGCGGCGTCAATCAGTTTTCGACATCACCTATCAGGGCTGTATTGTCTGGCGGCAGGCGCTGGCAGGCACCGCGCGCCGTCCGGCCTTTGTGCCGCACACGATTTAATAAAACTTCGTTTACAACAACCAAACAGTATTTGCTTTCCTTAAACGGTTCAAGATATTCACATACGGTCGAAGGATAAGTTTTGCGATATGGCCGCCAATATATTCTGAGATCGTCTAACTTTACAATTGATTCGATTTGTGAATTTGATTTTTAGTTAGAATTTTATATTTTCCAATACGTTTATAGTTAGCAAAATATCATACATTATTATAATGTATAAATTAATGAATAAAACGTGTTAAATAGATTGAAATAGTAAACGAAACAAGATGCCGACTTCTAACGACAAAGACACACACGTGACTTGACGTGTGCCACCGTCCACGACAAATAGCATTAGGCAAGAGTCTTATGTCAACAGGCTGATGTTTGAACCACGCCGATTATGCTGACACGTACACCGGCCTACTCACTCTCTCATATTTTTAGACGACCCTACATTAGAAGTTATGGAGGTTTTGTGATAAGTGCGATTGGGATGCTTTCGTGTTTACGTATGGACGACTGAGTTTTCGCATTTTAGATATATTTATAATTTAGTATTATAAAGTCAGGATTTTCGTATTAAGTCAAAACTAATTTTGGCGTTTATTTGAACATATTATTCATTGCGATTTATATAATATCTAATACTAAAATATGAAAGAAATTAAATATTGGCAAATTTTTGTTAATTTTCGGCATATTAAAAAGATAGATTTGTTGGGGATTGAACCTATGCCATTACCATTTTACATGACCGTGTTTTATCTTTACAACGGCAGTTCTTCTATTTCTTTACCATAATTATTAATTCTAGCAAGTTTTATTAACTTTTCAACATATTTTTAATATATACTCGTATACTTTTAAATATCACAAAAAGTTAACATATATGCATCCTCTGTTGACGAGCAAGTTACAGCTCTTTGTTTAATATTTAGTTCATAACCTTTCGTGGTTCGGTCTACCCTAAACAAACAGCATGAGTCGTCTGCTCATGAAAAGTAGGACGCACTTAGTATTTCGCGGGTGGTGGCAAAGCTTTGCCTGGGAATCGAGGCAAAAATAATAACACCCCGAAAAGGCAAATAAGGGTTCAGTAGTACTACATAGTGGTATTTTCTTAACGCATTACGGGGTCGCCACGGCACATCGGATCGGAATGGCATTTTTGTGCGCTCATAAGCATTCAGATGATGGAAGAAAGTAAGTCTATTTGAAGTATTTTGTTTGATGGAGACGGAGTTGTCCGGCCCGGCTGTTGTGTACTATTGCGTAGAAATCTGTTATTTATGCGGGCGAGCAAACGGAATAAAGTAGCTAGCGGGCGGACTAAACTTATCTGCGGGCCTCGATGACTGAACAAATATGAAATCGGACGACTGAATCAAAGTAAATTAAGTCCGAGTAATGGTCTAGTGCGACGTTTAATTTCTCGGTGTTTTGTTGCCACATAGAAACTGAACAAATACAATACCTTTTTTCCTGTAGAAGTTGGAAATGAAACGTTAAGAGAGAAGAGAGAAATAGCATTGTCACTGACCACGTAAAAAGTTTTGGGTTTCGTGTTGCCTTTGTGTGCCCGCTCTAGATAAATGGGGCATTTTCGTGAAATTCGTCCGCGTCACTTCTACTAACAATGGAGAAGATAAATAATCTCTGCGTAAGAAAAGGATTCCGTAAACATAATTATTTGAACTCGCAATTGTAGCTGTGAAATGCTAATAAAAGTTTTCTCGTGCCTATATTTCATCAAATTATATTCTACTTTTTTATATTATTCCATTACAAAAATGTACAACCGGGAACGCTGTTTAGGAGTCTGAAAAAATTTAAATATGCAATCTCTCACTTTTTTATGATTACAATTTCCTTGTTTTTTTATTAATTCCAGTAGAATCGCACCTGTGAGCTTGTTTTAATATAAAACGCGGAGTTTGCAAGGCGAAGATTATGAAAGTGTCTCCCGATATCAGATATCTCGACACATCTGTCGGGAGTGCGGCACGTGGGTCTGACGGCCCCCACCCCCACCTCTCAGCACGAGTATCGGGGCCGCAAGCAGTATAATCTGCCCCGGCACTGTATGAAACACCGGCCGGTGGCGTTTATGGCGCTATAATAACCGTATAAAACGCGACTTATTGTAGGCGTCGATAACGGACGTTATATACAACCCAAGAACCGATCTATGCCCTTTGCGAACATAGGACACAGGCGCTGAAGGTAAAATTTATATGTATGAATATGAAGTAGGATCTTGTACATATTTGTCAATACATTAATGTTAATACTACATATTTATGTTAGTGTAAATAGTAAGTTTTCATTAGAAGCGAGCTCAACAAGGCACTCAAACGAGCAACAGCGAAGTTGGTCGAGCTACCCGCGTTCCGACGTCCAAACTTTTGTTATTGTTTCGGTTCATTATTGTAATACGAAATACGCATCGCCGTAATTAAGAGACGCCAGGGAATCGTCTCTGCTGACGTTATAGTTGTCCGAAAGTTTTATCTATAGCGTTTCTCGAGACATAATGTTTGCTACGTAAATAATTGTGGGATTGAGTCGCCATTTTAGTAATAATAACAACTCGGAATAGAAGTCAAATAACAAAAAGTTTTTATCGACAATAAGTTTACTGTTACTACCTACCATGACGAGTGAATCAACACAATCTCATGCATAGATGTAAGCGTTATTAAATGTATTGAAGTAGTTGGTCTACACACAAACAGTATCAACAAATAAGGCGAACAACGTAAACATCTTCCCAAATTGGAAAACCTTTATCATTTCTTAGCCTCTACATGTAGATGAATCTATATACTAAACTCGGGCATCTAATGCACCTGGAACTGAGTAAATGTTTAACGCAAACTTTTGACCGAATCAAGAAAGTGGAGATAAAAACTGTTGAAGCAAGAATTGGCTTCTCCTCATTCTCTCTATTGTGAAGTTGAATGGAACAAGAACAATCAACTTTCTTGCGAAGCTGATTGTGTGGAGACACTCTTATTGTCTACACTCAGGTAAATAAAATAGCAACACAATTGGCCGGTGCTTCGTGCGTCGAGTTGCTCAACTTTTGAATTCGTTGGTCGTGAAATTTCGTTTATTTCGTTTCTTTTTCAGGTTGGTTATTTTCCAGTACTGCCGTCTGCGTTTTACCGTAGCTACTTGAATAAAAATTTCGGAGCATAGTTAAGGAACTTTTTGAGTAACAAGTATATTTTCCTCATTGTCGGTGTAGTAAATTAATTCCGGCTACATTTTGAATTGTGGAAGGGGCGTGAAACGTGAACGGAAACTATTTCATAAATCAAACTCATCGAAAATTCTTTAGAGCGATACGTTCACACGAGAAATATTTAGGAAAGTGGCCGTTAGGCCGCAACCAGCGGTAGCGGGACAATTTATCAAGAGCGACGCAACCCTCGTCCAATCGGTTGATGGCGATGCCATAAATATTTACTTTAATAAGATTCCGTCCCTTTTATTCGCGACTGTGTTGTTTTACGAGCTACTTTAGTTTCGCTATTGCGATTTGGTCCAGGCGGCGTATGCGCAACGTGTTTTATAGCATGTTGGATGGTGACAGAATCGTTGTATAAGGTGGAAATTGTTTCTTTAGGAAATCTGAAATTTATTGTCGATAGTCCGCTATAAATCTACAAAATTAGGATTTTTGCGATGTTTTTATGTTATAAAATATGTCCCTTGGGTATAATGATATCTAATATCACGTAGTATAATTTATACAACATAATAAAAAGTTTTGATAATATTATCAGAGGTAATAAAATTATGAATGTTATATAATATTAAGAGAATAGTTGCGATCTTTGGGCGACATACGACATCATTCAGAATGAAGACTGACGTAGATAATCTCTCGGGAGAGACGTGCTCTGGTCAAGGGAGGTCGGATTTGCAAGGATCTCTTGCAATGGACCGCAATTCACTCGATGCGGTTACGAACCTCTTACTTCTATTTAAATCGAATTTACATGTACTTAGTTGAGTTATTTTTGGAAATTCGTTCGGATATTTGTAACTAATTTCACAATAATCTATAATGATAAAAATATATATACTTATCTACTTGGCTCGCATCCAAAGCGATTTGTTCTAGAAATAAACTCACACTATTCATATATTAAATTATGATAATGATGTAGTGCAGGAATAATTTGATTGATTTTTAATTAACTTTTTTTAAGCAAATAAAACTGTAAGAAAATGTTGTAAAGTAAAATAAATAAGCATGAATTGTTTCGTGTAACAATGCAAGGGCAGAGGACTATAATAATACAGTTTGTACTTTCATTGTGATTCAAGCAACGAACACGAGTGCGGTTCGGATTGAAGAATGAAGATGCTTCCCCGCACGTACTCCACGGTTCAGTTGTTAGGCTGCAGTGAGAAACCTAAATATTTACTGTTGCGCGCGAAATACAAAGCTTTGCACATTTTATGTATTGACCATTTCAGAATTTCCACTGCAACATCTGGATTTTGTCAACACTCAGCATATAACGAATTTAATATTTTTCCTTATATATTTTCTTAAACTCTATAATTCTTAAAAATAAAATAAATTATCACTATAAAATACTACATTTGCATTATTTTTTATTTTAATCTGACGCGAAGCGACGTTTTAAAAGCTTTGCAGTCATCGTGATTGCGGTTGTGGTGATTAGCAAAGCTTTCAAAACCGTGCCAGTTGAAGTGATATAAATAAACACGACAGTAAGCCACATAAAATACTTTAATTTACTCAATTAAAAGAAACTTAATTTTATGTTTAAATAAAAAAATTAACAGAAAAAAATGTCAAATAAGTTTTAGATAGTAGATAAATTTGGGGCAAGCAGTATCTATGTGAGGGTTCGTTGAGTGTCTCAAGTGACCATTCGAAGTCAGTATAGTTGGTATCACTCGTACCGGTCAGTTTATTGCCCGAACACGTGTGTTTGCTTAACACTACACGCCGAGTTTTCCTACTGATTTCGGCAATATCATTCATTACTTTTTGGCTTCGCATAAACAAGTTTAGTATTAAATAAATTTAGTAATAAAATAAAGTTATGTAGGGAAAAGCAATAAATTCAGTTGTAGTTTAGTGGTAATTGTAAAAATGTTATAAAATAAATTAACATATTGTAGGTCATTTTTCAATTGAGCGGTATAATAAAAGTGACCACGGAAACGTTAGGCTTTACTTCAAGAGGCAATAAGAAGTCGACAAAAGCTATTTGTCTCTTTCGGTTTAAATGCTGCAAGGACAGTTTGCTCATTCTAACTTGCCTCGGTTTTAGAGCCTGTCGGGGCGGACTTACAGCGTATAAAAAACTTGCAAGCTACTATTTTTCTTTTAGCTCTAACATAGGATTTAGAGATTTTACTTTTCTGTATCAGACTTTGTATTTCAAGAGTCTCTGTAGGTTCGCGTGCGTAGCCATTGATAGATGGCACCATCCTTTTCGGGTCGGAAGAGGAAATCGATGTCCGTAATTTAACCTTCGTACCTCCTATTTTTTAAACAGGATTTGTTGATACTAGTATGTTTATGTTTATATCTTGTAATGATACTTTATTTCCGAGGAGGGGTGTTATATTTATTGCATACTTCTTGAAAACATAAATTATCTTAATACCTTAGCATCGAATTTGTTGTTAAAATCCCTCGCGCATTTCAAGAGTATACATATGTAAAACTACACGTACATTTTATTGAAAACAGTTTACCTGAAGTAGTGTAGCAATTTAAGATAGATAAAATGTAGGAGTGCATGCTTCATTTACCTCCATCTCTTTGTTCGGAGTGAAACGGCAAAGGACTTGCGTACATACAACTCGAGGCCGTACCAGAGATGAGTGGTTCACAATAAGTGCAGAATGTATTTGCAATGCGCGATTACGAAACAGCTCTGCATCGCAAACGGACCATTCTCCAACTAGACAAATTTACCTACGCGTATTATTAAATTTTAAATTCAAATTAGATTACAAAAACGTTTTATATTGTAATTTAATATTTACATAATGCATTATTATTAAAACTGTATAACCTATAATAACTTTGAGAACTGGTGATATTTTTATACAGTTAACCTAACATATATAAAAAAAATATATCTTTAAATAAACCGGTCGATATAAATATGTATTAATTAATTAACAGATGTGTGACATTATTGGATACACAATTAGAGAAACTTGACTTCTAAGGATATAAGTTCTTCTGTATCAATCTGTGGTTGTAACATTATTTGATCAAATAAAGATTATTATTACTATTTCAAAAAATTATCGGGTTTCGGGTTTGGGGTCAGGAGTACTCAGGGCTATGTATGCATATGTGCTTATTTGTTCTTTTTTAAAAATATTTAACATTAATAATTTCAGAACAATAAAAACGATAACGAGTAATTGTAATTAGATGTAATGGCCATCTCTTCTGTAGTGTTTGGACAAGATAACAATTGTATACGAAGAAAAGACGCAATAATCCAAATTATTTTTTACGTAATGAAAACAGTATAATAAAATAAAGCAAAAGGATAAGATTTCTTCGTTCGTCGTATCAAAGCGGCAATAAGTAACGGGAAGATACTTAGGTACTTGGATTTTACAGGTACGAAGCCAATAAACATCAGAGTAAGAGTGAGTTTACAGTGTGATGAGTAATCGCGGCCCAGGCGGGATAACCGTTGTTTTATAGCTCTGCCTTTGCATATTCTAACAGATGTTAGAGTAATAAAGTCGAAAGAGATGCGCTCTTAGGGCACGCTCGAGTACGGCCCTGATACTTGTTATTCCTACGAAATCTATCCTTTAAACGACCGCTTCTCTGTTATTGCTGTTATGACCATTCTGAATTGTTTGCTTTGTTGTCCTCATTTATTTTGCATACGTACCCGGCTTTAAATTTTACTTGAATATATAATCATTTTATAACCAAATTATTATTTTATTTCTCGAAACATTTTGTACTTAAAATACACTAATTGTGAGTGTAAATTCTATGTTATTGGTAAAAAAACTAAGTTATCCTTTCGTGTTATTGAATTGTTAAATAATATGTTTGTGTTCACCCATAGGGCATCCTAGTTCTGAAACGGGTGTGTGTGTTATATATATATTTATTTATTTCGAACTATATCGAGTTTCAGGTGAAGCCAATAAGAAATTGAGCTTGCCTATATTTAGACGTATTCTAATTACGATAACAAATTATATGATTTAAAGTTTTCCTAATTGGTTTTATTATATCAAATTGCCAATTGAAAATCTGAAGTTAAATTAAATTTAGCGGTCGATTTTAAATAAATCTCTCTATAGTTAATAGAAAGTGCTATCTCATTGAAAATTGCCGGTGTTTTAAAATTGGATCCACTTTCACATTTAAATTTGAAAAGTTGTTCGGAAAGCTCTGGTTCGCTGAAAGGGTATTACTTATGAATCAATAGTTAATGAGTATCAATGGTCTTCTTTGAAAGCTGGGCGCTGTTTGTGTGCATGGAGCATCATTAATATTCAAAGTTCCTCCTAGTCCCGCCATTGTCTCTTTGTTTATTATACGTCAACGTCGTCGACGAACCACTTCTTTCCTGTATTTTCCTATATTTATGCCACATAAAATTATATCACAAAGTAGAAGGATCGGAAACTATTACCATACTACCTGCACAACTATATTATACTCGTACTTTTAAAGTTACATTTTATACAGCGATATTATTATTTAAAAGTTAAAATATTTATTTTTTCTTATTATAATAGAGTATTTTACACTTATACTTTTTACACACATTGATGAGTGCAGCCCATGTGCGGAGACAACTGCTACTACAGAGAAAGGTCTGCAGACAACAGTCTTCATTATGCCGGCTGGAGAAGACAATTGTACAGCTTCTTGTACGGCTTCTTCCAAGTTGATTCCAAAACGCTGTTACATTTGAATGTGTCTACCTCAGAATGGTAGACAAGGCATAATAACTGATATTGTTAATACGTAATTTTATTTTAAGTTTTATAATGACAAATAAACAAACAAAAAATATAAAAACAATGAATTATGGATGGGCTTTCATATTATGGTGAAGAGAGAATGGTCGAAGTTTCACGGGGGGCGTCTGACGAACCTCCGTAATTGTCGAAGTCATTAACATTTACGATACAACGATAATGATGCGAACTCTACTGGGATTGACGTCGCTACTCACTATAACAATGTTATTTAATAAGCTTATATTACGACCAATTCACTGTATTACATAGGAGTATCAATCTAGATAGTGCATACTTGTCTTCTCAAGCGGCATAACTGGTAGAGATTTATCTGTAGTAGCAGTTGTTTCCGCAGTAACTTTGTTATATGTACTTTGGTCGCTCGGTGCTTATAGGCACTATTAAAGACTGGTAGACAGACATAACGTAGCCACGTGCACTGTTAATCTAGTCAGGCCGGCATAGCGGAGGCGCTGCTGCCCGTAGAGATTAATTGTTTCTGTTCATGGACCGCACTCTAGCTTTATATCAGGCTTCAAGATTTCTTAAATGTCTATACTAAGCTTGAACGACCAAAATACATATAACATTGGTACCAATCAGATTTTAGCAAGATTTGAACACAAGTCTCATCGATTGTGTATTCACGCCTTTACCACTATAACACGGCCGCTCTCTATATTCTATTCGATTATAGTATTCGGTTGCAATGTGGTTAATAATTAATCTAACTTGTACTCAACGTGTTATAGAATTGTGGTCTACTATTACGATTGTGTAATAGTCAAGTGTTAGAAATATTATTATTAAAATATGTATAAATAAATAAACTATACAAGCAGCAGTCGCCGCTGCTATGCCGGCTTGAGGAGACGAGTATGCACCATCTAGATAGACAGTGATCGTTATACCTGGCTGCTTTCAAACTGCTTACTTCACGGGTGTTACATTCGAAAGTGGTGGTACTGCCTCAGGACGGCAGACTGGGCAAATATTCATCATCAGTCTGCCTACCACTCTTTAATAGTGTGAGCAACCAAATTACATGTAACAAAGTTAGCGAGAGGAGTGTGCACTGTCAATCTAGATAGTACATGATCGTCTCCTAAAGCTGGCATAGTGAAGGCGACTGCACAGGTTACTCAGTAGTAACAGTTGTTTCCATTCATGGACCGCGCTAGAGCTAGAGCTTTACATCAGGCGGAGTGTTGTCACATGCCAAGCTACAATAAAAAAACATTGATTCAGATCAGAATTTAGCGAGTTTCGAACACGGGTCTATCGGTCGTGAGTGCACACGCCTTACCGCTAGACCACGGCCGCTCTAGATTATAGACTATATATTATGTAACATTTAGCGCAAAGTAATTGACGAAGATTAAGAACATTATATATAACACGAGATCGGAGCAAGTTCTTCATCTCATAACACGTGTACACCTACGAGCATGCATGGCAAGTCATTAAGTCGTAGCATGAAGCGTAACGGGACGCGCGACTCGAAGCGGCACTATACGAGGGCGCTCCGAGGCAACCCTGTACTAATCTTGAAGACGCCACCTGCTGCAACCGCAGGCCGCAACGCTTGCATATGCATGATTTGGCGCATATTAATAATGCCGCGGATTACATATATGCAAACCCTGAGAGGCTGTGTGCGTTTGGATTGTGGTTATACAAGCTCTATTGAAATATCCTTTATATGCTTTATTATATTGTGCAATATACCTACATGATTTCAATTTAAATTAATAATAGATCGAAATGATAGACCACGCTTTGTCTTATGTTAATCTAAACTGCGATACAGAGACAAATTTGCACTGTTCACGTTGACAGTGCATACCTCTCTCGTTATACTCAGCTAGTACAAGCACAGTGAAGGCTCCGCTGCTGTAGACATTTTTCTGTGGTAGTAGTTGTTTTTGCTTCATGAATCCTAGGTTTTTTAGGCCGTACTGGTTACTAATGCGGCCGAGCTACTATAAAAAATTAAATAGAAAATAGAAATGATTCCTAAAATAATATAATTTAGTGTAATGGAATAAGGTTGTTGAACAACCTCGGATGAAGTATTATACATTGTATATATCGTAGCAGAATGCAGATGGCGGTGAATCCATGATGAGCGCGTGGTGTAAACACACCTGTAAATGAGGCTTTGCTCCTCACAGCCCTCCACTTCACTCGCTCCCTCCATAATGACGCGGCTCTCGAGACTGAGATGCACAGAGGGTTGGAATCTAAAAATTGCGTGTGTTTCAATTACGGTATTTTGCTTTTTATTTCTTTTCAAAGTCCATAAGTACCAGCGCATTGGTTACAATTATTTTAATGAGTTATTTGGTTTTTATACGATTTTAATTATGTTTTATAAAAAACATTATTCAATAACACAGGCGTACGCGTTGTGCCTGCAAATATAATTTATTATTTATTATGAAAGTATCCAGTAACATACACGTTCTTACGAAGGTAAGGTGACGTTGCATTCCCAAGGTACGTCGCGGTCGACTCTAATGAAGCCTCTCGTGACCGACTACAAAGCCTGTTCCATTTCTCTCAGAGATCACGACACGGTATTCTCTAGTCGTACTCGTAACTGGCGAGGACGATTCTTCAGATGTTTTAGAGTTTGCTTCCCTCGAGACAAAAGAGAATTTAGATCAAACAGGTCAGGAATTTTGACTGGTAAAGTTTTAGCTAAGTCTTCAATCATCGACTTAAGGGTGCTGTAATTGCGTAACATAAAATATTACCGCTCCAACAATACGCAGATGCGACGGATCAAACTGATTCCCTTACCCTCGGGAGCGAGAAACAAACATCGTAAAAAGTCATGAATATTGCAAACAATTCGCGAAGTTGTAAGTAAGCATTTTTTGCGTTAAAGCTTTTTGCGAATAGAAATGTGGGAGCTCTCGAGAAAAAAGCCGAGGGATTTCTTAATATGAATCTCGCATGAAAGCATATAAAAGATATACCACATTTTACTAATGACCAAAAATATATTATCTTATACTCTTAATAAACTGTACATTTATATATTTCAATACATTTTTCTTTTAAAAAAAGTCGGAGAAAATAAAAATTTATTTCCTAAAATTAAATTCATTAATGTATTAATTATACAGTTAAACCGATTGTAAAATGTTTTAGAATACTAACAGAGTACATATTCCTCACTGCCAAAAAGGTAACAAAGACATACGAGCTCTTCGTTTTAAAAATACACTCACGAAAACTTGATATACAGAAAAATAAGTGAAACAACATCTAAGAATATTTACGAACGGGTTGAAAGTTTCTCTTTGCGTGGAGAATGAAATGTAGAACGAGTGCAGGTCATACCACGATTTTAGAAGAAACATAAATAAAACATTATCCTGAAGCGTATGAAAGTTTTATATTTATTTTTGAAACTTAAGAAGAGAAAATATTTAAACGAGTACTTTAAGTATGAATCCTAGAACCTTCGATGTTATAAGTTTTGCACAAACAACCAGTAAAACCCGACGTCTCCTAAAGTAACCGAAGTGAGCTTTATCATAAAGAAGTAACAAACACATGTATGAGTATTTTGTCTTGTCACCGAAATCCCTTGCAGTGAGCGAGCGAGAGACGGGCGTTTGTCGTCAGGCGACGTGCAAATTGTCAGCGACACAGCGCCTCGGGTTATACCCTGTTTATGAAAACTGCGAAGCCACAGGTAGAGAGGATCTTCGGTATGTAAACAATTTGTTCTTGTAAAACACGAAATGAATATTATTATTTTGTACAAATTCACTTCCGTATGCATATCTTTGAAATTAATATTGGATACATAAATACACAAGGGAGGTCTTCCTGATAATATAAATATTCTTTTTTAAAAGTGTTTAGAAATTAATATAACCAATTTGGTTTCTCTCAAGAGACTCAATTATCGAACGATTATCGAAGCTGTCCACCGCCATAACCCAATTACCCGTAATAGTCCATTTAATGATACGACGACGTCTCCGACAAATATTCAAGTACTTGTTTCTGCTCTCTCTGCGTTATTTACCTAAACAATTATTTTCTCTTAATTGCACAGTCGAGATATCATCTCGCATTTCAGCGCTAATGAACACAAACAAATGTAATAGATATTTTCATTATACACTCAAGGAAAGTCGGTGCGTATTCTTCAACGAAGTCAATTTGCAGTCGACGAAATTGTTTGACCTTTCGATAATAAATTATACAGATTTGGGTGAAAAACGAGACGCACGATTATTCTATTTCTTGAAAACAAATTTGTATTCATTATCCTGAGGGGTACTTTTTGAAAGGACACGCGATTTTTAAAATAAGAATTCGGGCGTTTTTAATTGCGCACAACCTCGATGTTACCTGGAGATAATATGGCCGACCACTGTTTTTGTAGTGATTTGTTGAAAGTTTAATTATAGTGGTAGTAAATTAATGATGTAAATAGAAATTTTTATCGAGGAATCGTAGTGTGGGCATCGGAGGTAAGGGTGGATGTTATAGCCGTGGATCACGCTGCGTGGGTGCTGATAATTGCCACGGGCTGTGTCGGAGGAGCGTAGAGTGCCAGCGGAAGCAGATAAAATATGTTCACGCACGCCTCTGTTACCGCAACTTGTTCTAAGCTCACTTTGAACAAAGCCCCTAGTTGTGCACTACTTCGGATCCTATTCAGTTTATCGTATATTTCTAGAGATTAGTTTGTGTTTATTATAGCGAAGGCGATCGGTTTAATTGTTAGAATAGTTTAATTACATTTAACTGTTTTTAATCACAATAATCATCTTCATTTAATTTAAACAAACTTAATATATCCGAATTTATAAACAACGAATACGAGTGAAGTTAACAATGTAATGTCGAGCTATCGTGGTGAAAGGGGCTTGATAACTACCTTCTTAAGTAGTCTGAGTCGTAGAATTGCTAAAAAGCACGTTCGGTGTCTCGCGCCCGCCAAGTTACGTGAATACTTCTAATCTTGTGCTCTTTAGCTGAAAACTTGCACGCGAACAGGGCTTGTGTAAACAGTAGCAAAAGGTGACTTCGGTCTGCATGAACTAAACCAAAGTTTAACTCCTGAATGCGATTACCGCTCGCGTCACTGCCGTTTGTGCGCCTGTTTGCCGCACCTTTATTCAACTTTTACACTTTTTCTGAACTTCTAATGGTGTAACATTGTGAGAGTTCAAAGAAGCAATTTCGTGCTACTAGCAGCTACGGTTTATGGTAATGTCTTTCTGTCGCGTCTATAGTTTTGTTTAAATTGTGCAATGTTTGTTACAAAACTGCAACTTAGATTCGTACGATGTGAACTTATTTGTGTTTGAATCTTTTTGTTAGATCAACTCTGTGTACATACTCGTATTCACACCACTAGTAATAACACTTTATTACAAAATTATTTTTGTATGAAATTAGAATAAATTATTTGCTACAAACAGTGACCGCAACAAGTACAAATATATAAAATATAGATAGAGGGTATTATGTAGTGGGTAAACGAATGCGACGGCGACGCTGGCCGGGGCGGACGCTGGCGATGGTGCGGGAGGTTCCGGTCCACTGAGCTCGGAGCTTATCACTGCCGATAACACTAACCTTACTTTCTACATATGTATGAACGCTCTTTGCCACTACTGAATAATATATTATGTCACTGTAATAAGCTGCCCACTATCTCAAACATCTTTCTAACGACGATTTGAAAAATGTAATTTAAACTCGCTCAATTAACTAAATTAAATACAGAAAAGAGATAAAATAAACGTTAAAACTCTGAATGTTATTTAAAAACCAAAGCTTTATGTATTGTTATATTTTTCCGTGAAGGAAAACACTGCATAAAATCACAAATCCGATGATTAAGTTTCATTGTGTGTTCATTCGTATCCAATTTGGTGAATAACATTTTGTATACAATAATACGTTACAAAGTAGAATGAAGTATTTAAGCATCAATTATAACGCAAACACATTATTATTTTATTTTATTAATTATTGATTTTTTACAGTAACTCGGCAACAACATTCCTATCTGAAGTTAGCTAGTGCACTCTACGACTGTTACAACAGAGAAATTCCAGCAGTCACCTCCGCTATGTCCCATCTAAGCCCTCTTGTTTTACTTCCAAATTGATACGACTAGGTAATTTCACGTGTGTTACACATAAAAGTGTATTTAAAAATATATCTAATTGTATTTCTTTCTAAATAAACCTTTTATATCTCCATTAACGAACTTCGATTAAAAATACTTTTAATTGGGTTCGATTCGTCCGTTAAAACAATTTCATCCCTTATGCAAAACAACTCCGGTAACTGCGCTTTCGAAGGATATTAAAATACTTTTACAAATTTGATTGTTCATAAATAAGCGTTAATTAAAACTTTTCTAAATTATTATCTCATATTTTATGCCTATATATATATTTTTTAATTGTAGCTCCTCCCGATTTTAAGCTAAAACGCGGTCCGTGAACGGAAATAAATGCTGCTACAGATAAATTTCTACTGCTATCGCTTCCGCTATGCCGGCTCGAGAAGAATCCAGATAGACACACTCTTCTCGTTCTACTTAATTCCTATTTAAGTAATAAGTAAATTAGATGAAAGTTAGTATAATAGAAGGATCCTCCTCTCACCCGGAGAGGAGATTAACGTAAGAGATTTATCGTGCGAAAATTGATGGCAATGTCGGTGGGGGAATGTTCCTAAAATTTTTCGATCAAATTGGTCAATTGCACAAAAATAACCTACCAGATGTAACCTACAGACGATGAAGAGTAATGGCGCGTTGAAGAGAAAGTGGTATTTTAAAAGCGAAGACGTAGTAAATATTTTTTTTAAAATTATTTCTTAGTTACTTTATAATTATTTTTTATAAATTTTTGGCAAAAAAAAGACCAATACGAGAGTTAAGATGGTGATCGAACGCACAACCTTCGCTATGCTGTTCTCTCTATTCTGTCTTTCTTTTATTTCTATTAAATTATCGTCATAATTAAATAATAAATGCAATTTTCAGTTTTATTTTCATTTATTCCAACTAGAATATTAGTTTTCAACTATTATATAGGGACGCTATAAAACTTGCACATTGTATCCGATTGGACCAATCAGTGTAAGATTAGACAAGTTCTTGATTAAATTTAATAAAACTGAGACTGTTACCTAATTGTGCGGGAAACTTGTACTAACGATTGTTTAAACTGTACGTACCTATACAAGTTCTAACAATCGATTCCAATTCAAACCTCAGAATTTTGGTAATAATGAAATTTCTCGCACCGGAGGGAAATTAACGAAGAATCTACATTGTAATTATTTTTATAAAATGGTTTAAATATTTTAATGATATTGATTTAGGCGTACAATCGTAAACGTATCGTTATAGACGCGTATACTTTTACAGAAATACTACATACGCTTATTGATTGTTTCTAATAAGACCAAGATTCTGCCTATTAGAAACTCAAAATCTCTTTCGAACTAATAATAATAATCAATTAAAACACAACAACTACTCCATGTATTGTTTTATGTATTCTTTTATAGTAGCATTCGCTATACCTGACTGAGGAGACGAATGTGCTCAGTCCAAACATGCAGCTACTTTCAAACTACTGTAGCAAGAGGAGTGTGCACCTGGATGGTGCGATCGTCTCCTCAAGTCGGCAGAGCGGAGGCGACTGCTGACTGAAGAAATTTCGCGACTAGGTCACTTCATACTAGAAAGTAGTAGTACTACTCCAGGAAGACTAGAATAATCAGTCTGCCCACCACTTTTTAAGTGGTATAGGATAACGCAATTCAATAAACAGCTTATTAAATACATTTAGCCTGTACATAAATTAAACACCTCTAATATAAATTGTATTCAAATTCCCTTCATAAGTGTTATAATTTAGATTAAATTTATTTATATTGTAAACAACTGAAAATTTTATGTTATAAATCGGCTCGTTTATTCATTATTCAAAGCGAGAAATAACTTTCGCTTTTTAGCTGTTAAAACAATGAACGAAAATAATTTAAATGTAAATCTTTATTCCGTCTGTTGGGACAGGAAATATATTCACAGGTATAGTTAAGAAGATACAGAGAATCAATTATTTTAATTGAATACAAAAGCAAAGCAATTGAAAACTAATGGAGCATAACGAATATTAATTATTGGGTTTATCAAATTCATTCAAGCTTAAAAAATCTCATTTGTTCAAAAAAAGTGAAAAAATAAAATACACTAGTGACATAATCGAAATTTATTTTCATTTTCATGAAGTTTCAGTCAGGCGGTTCAACGAATAAACAAAAAATCATCTAAGTCCACACGTGTCTATGACGATACGCTACGATACAATAGACTGAGCGTTAACTGGCTAACTGCTCAAGAAGGCTAAGATGAGGAGCATCACTTAATGTGACGCCTATCCGTGAGGATAGTAACAGATGTGGTGGGAGCGAAAGTGGTATGACGCTGGCTTTCCATAGACTATGCCTACCCCGTTGGGACAGGGCGTGAGCTAAGTAAGTAACTGAGATTATTTATTCATATTCAATTTGTAACCAATATTCGACGATAGACAAATACTTATTAGCTTTTAAATACGCACTAAACTATTTATATCCAAAGTTATTTAATACGACGCGGAATGTAAATGAAAAACATCTTTATGTATACGAGAATATGACAAAAATGTTGATAACTTCGCCGCAATGTCAACAAGTATTATTGAGTTAACAGCACAAATAAGTCTGCATTATTAAAATGTATACCTCTTCACTTCCAAAAAGCGTTTTATCCGGTAAGCTCACGCACTGCCCAAAGGCAATTAAGCAAAACCTTTTAGGGAGTAAATAATTCAGTAGGCAGGGAGTCGTGTCAAATTTGATCTCGCCATAGCAATATACGGTGCATGTTTGGCCATTCAACATGATGGATACGTTACGTGTTGTAATTAATGTAATAATTTAAAACGATTAATTACGTAAACTCATAACTGTGAATAATAATGGTATATATTTTAGTAGTATATCAGCATAGCGAGGTGCATGGAAGTACTGGAGTTGTAAGTGGTGGTACTCGAGAGCTGAAGAGCGTCGACGCGGCACGTTCGTTAGTCGTGTCGCGCAGACCGGCTCCCAACTACTACCTCTTTTCATTAGGAAGTAATTCAGCTTCCGCTTCATTCCTTCACGTTTGTGTTGGCGAGTGTACTCGTGGGTACGCTGATTCAGGTGAGGAAAGCTCGCTTTTGTGACAAGATTAAAGTGAAGACGTTCTCTTACCGCTGCGCCTATACGAAACACATTCTATTCTTCTTATGAGCTAAATTTGAAATTAAGCGCAAAGTGCTTCAGGCAACAAATGTGATGTAAAAAAGTGAAGTATAAGAACCTTGCAATAAAATATTATATCACATTTAGGTATTTCATTTCTTATATCGAAGCAGTTGTTATTCTTGAAAACTATAGATTATAAAAGAAAGATGTCGGTAATAGTATTGTGCATGAATTCTACTTGTACCCGTATCTCCACAAGAATTACGGCGAAAAACGTCACTTTCGCAAAATTACTCGCTTCTCGTCTAGTGCAGGAAAGCGGTGTGTGAAAGCAATTTAGTAATGCACTTTTATCTATGCGGGCAAGGGACATTTTACTGCTGAAGCTGTATTATTTGCTAACTCACTGTTTGTGATTGTTTTTTCTACATTTACAATCATATATCGGGAAACAGCTTAATTTTAGTTGTACATTATATGTTTTAGTTACTTTTAGTTAAAATTCTAACTAAAACTCTAATTAAAAATTTATTTTAAGATTAAACGCTATATACATATATATATAATACATTATATGTAATACTAGATACGAAGTTGAGGCCTCTAAATTATACTCGAGCCTTGTTAAAATAATTTTACTCCGAAACTACCTAGTTGATGTTGTAAGTTAAAGTTGAGCAATTACACTCATGATTACAAAACACTAGGGGCACAAAATACAAACAAAAGTGGCTACTGTCGGTGAGTAGTAGTAGGAACAATTCTACAGGACGACTATTAAGTAGGGTCGAATCAGTTAAAACGACCCTCGGGATCACAAACCCGATTTAGTACACATTCAATGAGAGAAATAAAAATATAATTACATTGTTCGTGAGCCGGGTAACTAACTGTGATAAATTCCAGCAAATATCAGTCGCAAAAATAGAAAAGTTCATAAATCAACACCACGTCCATGTTTGGATGACGCTTGATTTTACATTTTTATTTTATTTTGTAAACATCTAATAAAAAAGTATGCGCTATAACTCTGTATATCTATCTATAAATATATAGATTTCACGGTGAAATAAACAAGTTACTAAGCGAATAAAAATACATGAATTAGCATATTATGTTAGTCGATACGAGCAAAAAATAGCATAGGTATATTACGCAGGAAGCATATCGTTCAGATCAATTGCTGTGTTATCTATGTACGGGATCTGCCTTAGAACGCGTTCGCCCTACGTTCTGGTATCGTACTATGCGATCGCAAGGTTGTTGCGCACAACGATATTACGACCATTCGTCTTTGTCGTACCATTTACTAATTTGAATAATCGTCAGCAACTCGAGTGAGAATGCGGAGTGATTTGCCGCAGCGAATTTATTTATGTATGCATTTTTAAAAAATATTATAAATAGTGAGTGAAGACTAGAAAAGACTTCTTTGAAAAGTCAAGGAATAACACGTTAAAATATGTCATTTTTGCTTATTGCAAAATACCTCGCATCCATGGTAGACTGTCGTGGAAATCCGATTTAATTTATTTTTATCGTAGCGCTTTATAATTTAATTTTCGCACTTTCCATTTCGAGAGCGCTGGTGCCGCGGACCGCGCGTCTATCCGAATGGGATCTTAAGGAAATCAGGTACAAAAGAACGATAATGAACGTTCACTGCTCCCTACGTAATCTAAATTATTATACGATTTGAAATTCTTACTCGCGAAAGAAATCAAGTTTATCTTGAGCAACGAGCAATGTTTAATAAAATTAAAACATCGGAATAGGGCTCTTCGAAATATTTACGGTTACTCTTTAATATAATTCAATTTATATTTTTTACGTTGCTGGATTCTTATTTCAGAAAGATTTTATTAATATAGATCATAACAATATATAATTTTTGGGTCTTTCTTTATTATTACCGCTGTCATATAATTGAATCTAAGAAATAACCGGTAAATCGTAAAAGCTTCTGAAAGTTATAACAATGATACAAATAACACAGTTTCTAATAGTTACGAAAGTATTCGATAGACGGTGTCCGACGAACTGTCTCCCGAGCAACGTCACGACCGTCGTGAGCGGGAAAGTTGTGCAGAGCTCACGCAAAACACCGGAAAGAAGGTAGGACGAAAGGCCCGCGGCTCGATCTCAGTAACCGCGCATCGAGCGTCTCAGTGGCGCCACTCATCGATTGCGCCAGCCCCTTCGCACTAACTCTATTTTTCGACTTCCTTTTTCCCTGCCAGTCGTACGACTGACTTATATTAACTTCATAACTTGTTAAACATAACTTTTAGAAATATGAGATAACGGCGGTAAGTAAGAGCCCTGGAGAGATTTCAAAGGAACTTTTCGAGCTTTTGTAGATACATTACGAGGATTCATTTCAAATTTATTGCTCTTCGACGTTCGCTGAATCAAGCATATTTTAATAATTGGAAATGTAACTAAGAAACTTAATAAAGAACAGATATAAGCGTATTATGCTAATTTAATAGACTCCAAATAAGAAGTAAACTCAATTTCTATTCCAAAGCCGCCGTTACCGAAATGGTCTGCACAAAGTATGATAGCAGTAAAATAGTCATTTTAATAATCACCGAGCATCACACCAGTAAAACGAGCAGTAATTAGAGAAATGCACTATGTAACATGGAACCCACTTTGGAAGAATATCTGGTGAGAGATTTCGTGAAGCGACTTCGGTCGCCATGTAACAGGCACAGAATCTCGGAATGGTTCCATAATCATTGTATAAGCGTACTTTTATTATACAATTAAAATTTAAACGTTCATAAAATGCTCGGAAGATGCTCTCTTACTCTACTGTTCCACGTCAACGAAGCGTATCGAGGTAACATTTTGCGGATGAAAAACACATTGCCGAATATTATAATTAAAGCAAACGATACTGCCTTTTATTTAATAAGAATATAAAGACAGCGAGTGGATATGGACATTTCGATGAGAGCGAAGAATTGTCAAGTGAATAAAAAGAGTATAAGAAATAAATTCATGTTTTCTTAAGGAGGAGTGAATTCAATGGAAAGGTTGAAATGTTCACTCTAATAACTTTATCCGACGAAGTCTGAGTTCATAAAGCACCTTATTCGAAATAACAACGCGAAATGTTGTAGATGTTTAACTTAAATAAGATTTAATATTCCTATCCGGCAGGAAGTTTTCTGGAGGAGCGTATGTAATCAAAATCTGCACTGTGAGAGTTTCCTCGGAAATCTCCAAGCAATTGGAAGTACAGAGTAACCGGAAAAAAACTGAAATGAAGTTGTCGCTTGAAACTAATTTCATTTTCAACTTTGCGTTAGAATAGTTCTTTTTTATGTTTCACAGTTTTTTCCGTCCCGACTTGTAGAAGCTTAAAATCAATTTTGTGAAAATAGTGGAAAGGGCAACTTCTGAGGTGTTTACATCGGCTCGAGACGGGCGCAATTTAAAAGCAAACTTAAACTCTGCCCACTTCTTTTAAAATTAACTAACTTTCAAAAAATATTTATAGAAAACTTTTTTACCCAAAGACACTTTTGTGTTTGAATATTGAGTAGTACTACAAAATTTGTACCGGACTTTTCTGAACACTAGTTTTTAGTTTTATTTTTCAGTTCCGTTAAAAAAAGTCGTTCAAATAATATAAATATATACCGACCTATGTTGACCTATTTTACTAAATATAATAAAATACAAAATTAATTCTTTAAGAGTGCAATTAGTATTGTTTTTACTGCAGTTTAATGCGTCTCTTGGCAGTGTCAGCTGATTAATGATTAGAGGCTTTAGCGGAGGACTTGTGGTAATTTACGATCTTAACAAAATTCTGATTTATCGTTTGCTTCACGTCTGTTTTTTATTATTATAATTAAAGCAATGTGCACTAAAGCTAAACTATGACTATATAATAGTGATAAATAATGATTTTATATTATTATTATTTTATTAAAAACGATTTATGGTCGACCTCATTTTGAATGTGAGTACGAAACACGCATGTAGGGCGAACCACTTTAAAAAGTTACAGAGACGCATTAAAGAGAAATAACACAAGGACGGGGCATAGCATGCAAATGCCGAGGCGTAGAGCAAGAAACTTGGCACCGGACGCTCTGCCGCGCGATCCCGCAAATCTGTGCACTACGCTTATCAGCGCTGATTCATACAGCTCCATGCCCACATTCTCGTAACGCGACTCAGAACACATTGTCGCATAAGTGAGCTAATATTATTATGTTTATCTGAACACCTACACGATATTATGTTAGGAGAGTAAAAATACGTCTGGAGAGTAAAAACCCAAAAAAATATAATCAAGAAAAATATAAACATAAAAATGAAAATCCATTCCACCCTTTCAAGCTCACCCTTATAGGGAAGATCTCCCCGTTGATCGTATCTAGTAGTGGTAGGAGTTAGTAAATAACAAACATATTATTTCGCTACAATTCGGCAAGTATTACCTGCGATATAGCACAAAACAAGTAAACATGAGGAAGTCTGCAACGTTAACAACATTTTTTCACGTGTAGGTCGTTACAAAAATCCAGATAGGAGCACACGTGCCGTTTATGGCTGAAGATGTTGAGGGAGACGTGGCAGCACAAAGCGCCGAGATTTATTGGCCCGCCGTAAACGTACATAAGAGGAAGTTTGTTTACTTGTGCTCGACGAATCGCAATATCTAACGTTCAACTATTTCCATCAATTTGTTCTATCAAGAAAGGAAAAACTTAAATTGGCACGATTAAAGCGCGCGCTCGTCCAGTGATTGATTTCTTACTGTCGAGTGAGCTGCCCACCGGCAGGCCATTGTGCCTTTAGATTTATTTCTGTTTCGCTGTTTTTATTGCGTACTTCGAACTTATAATGAAATAGTTACGGCTGTTAAAAGGTTTTATTGGTTAACCTTCGGCGTGCACAGTAATAAAATAGATTCGTAACCGGAGAAGCATAACATAAGAGTATCCACGTGAAGGAAATATCAGTATAGTGTGTTGTCAAAATATACGATTTAAATTTTAGTAATCATATCTTCCTCACCAAACCTTGTATTACATTATGTACCTGCTTTCGTTTTAATATTAAATTACGTACCTGAAACAATAAAAATATTTATTAGTACAATATAAATATCAGTATAATGAAAGTTTATAATATAAATTGATACATATTATAGATATTTGAATTACTTGGCAAATAGATCTGTAAGCAGTGTACGGGACGGGTTACAGTAAATTGACTTAATTAGCCGCTCGTGTTGAAGCCTTCTTCCGTCAAAACTTTACGCACTTAATAAAGTCAAAGACGAATTAAAATTCCGACGGTTTGGTAACAATCGTGTCGGAACGCCGTTATTCCTCTTTCACTTCGCCTGGCAAGTTATTAATAAGACCGCGGTTGAGCTGATTTATTATCTAAAATAATAATGATAGCGAGGTCGAGGCTAATCAAAATTAACAAGTTTATGGCGCGAGGCGGATTAGCGGAAAGTTGTGGTGTTGTCGTTCTCTATTTAAATATGTAAATTATTTTTGAGTCTGTGGTGTTTGGGCGTGAGTTTGGTTGCAGGTTGTTTAGCATAAACAAATCCACAACCGCGTCGGTTCTCGCGTCGCTGCGCCCGCCTCGCTCCACTCGCGACCACTACTCCACTGTTAGACAACACTCGAATAAATAATTACAACTCCATTTGTCTAGTGTTCGCACTGCAGAGAGACAAAACTCCAAATAGCTCTAAAAGGAGCATACATAATTCATTAGTTTTATATAGGTGCAATCAAAAGCAATAATTATCTGTATTCACACGAGCAGCAACTGAGTATTATTTGTGCATTCGTTGTTAGCCGTAAGAATCCAGCCGCTTATTGGATAAAGGCAATAGTAACATTTTCAATTCTGTTTTAGTTCATGTGGTTCTATTATCTTCGAGAGCTTTATCGGTAATTGAACACGAACTATTTCGTTCGGGACCGGGATTATAGCGGAGTTCCTAGTCGCGTTTGACCCTTCTCGTAGCGGTATTAAAGTGTTATTTAATCCAAATAGAATTTCTGTCGGGTCCTTATTTACGTATAACGCTAACTACAAATACGAATTTAGATTATCATATCCATTCTGATAAAGTCATTTATTTAGCCATCTTATTAATTATGGTAATTGGTGTACGTTTTAAAACTCTTAGGTGGAATTGTCGCAAGTTTAGAGAGTGTACGTCTCGAGCTCTGAGCGACATCGACATCAAATATTAACTAGAAGTGGGACGTAACTCAGAGAGTAGCGATGCTTTCGATGGTCAACTGCTTCTCCGTTCTTCATTAACATATAACGAGTCTTAAATACATTTTTTACCCACCCAAATGAGGTCGCTTGAAGTTAAACTTGAGGCGGTTCTTTCCGCGATGAGTGTAAATAATAAGTGCCTCAGATAATTACAAACGGGCCACAACTCAAATACTGTAATTTAAACTTTAAACAATAACCTCATAAAATATTTTACAGCTTTCTTAATTAGATTCGTGATGGCAAATATTTACTTACTTTTATTTGGAGTTGTGAGTTCATTTTGCCATTATTAACTAATTTCCTACCATCTTTTCCACGAAATCGTACGCCAAATAATAATAGAGTTATAACAAACCCAGTATTCATCGGGATTTCAGGAATATGCCGCATTAATATCCAAGGAAGTAGCAAGAACTTGTAAGTGAATCCGAATAATCCGTCTGTGAGATTTATATGAGCAAGAACTGTGGTCGTAGTAAAGCTTCCTATAAACCTATGCTACGCCTCGTAGTAGATAGAGAGATATTATGAACGAACTACGGCGTAGCATTTATACGAATTCAATTTTGTCGTTGATTATTTCTAATTATTGAAACTTAATTTGAAAATAAAAAAGACGCGATAATAAATAATGTATTGGGGTTTATTAAATTACTTTTTAAATAAAATGAATATTTGCGAATCTTAATCTTAATAATATATCCATATGATAGAGACAGGCTGGTTCACCGCACGCACACATGGTTATAGTATGGTTCCGCCTACGATCACAAACTGCATATTAAGTACTTAGTTGACTTATGACTTGGTGCTTCCGGCGCATCTCTGCCTCACGCCGCACTAACCAAGAATAAGTTAAGTTATAATATATACCAAGCTGTAGGAAATTTTACAAGTTTACTATCAAATAATAATCTAAATCTTGATCGGATTATATAGTGGTTTACCAGAGAAACAAACTGTATGAAAAAATGTGTAACTTGAAAATGTTTAAATAGAAATTAATGTTTAGGTCACAAATAACGAGTAAAATGGCAGACGTAATGCGTGCGTGTGGCATGTGATATTACGTCACATTCGTGTGCATCAAATTCAACCATTTTGTACGACGACGACCTCTGTGGTGGAGTGGTAAGTGTGTGTCTCGGATTTTAAATAAAAGTAACTAGGTATCTGTTTTGGGTCTAGGTGTTCTGGTCCTGATTTTCAAATTTATGGTCAGTACATTGTATTTCTATGTATATTGTAAAACTACAGTGTTAAACGTCCGACAACATTATTATGATAATGATTTTTGTACATTTTTTTTTGTAATTATTATTTTTAATGTAACCTATAATGCTAAATCAATCCTTTTACTTTATAAAAAAGAGTTCATCATACAACTAGCCTAAGCGCAACTATCGACCAGACATCGAGAGATATAATATAAAAAAGAAAAAGTAAAAAAACATTTTCCTGAAAACGAATGAAATTGTGGTTTTAGTATCGTATCGCTTCATATACGCTGAAGTGAGCATGCCACGATTATGTGCACTACAGAGAGTATGGGATACGAGAGAACGTAGCAAAATAAAATTATATAGTCTGTAACACCTGTCGCGATTCTCTCAATTTCCCAAGCGTCAAGAGATTTAATAATTTGCTATGTTTTAAATAAACCTGAGGAGATTATCTTTTCAAGATAAAGATATAATCATATAAATCCACTGCATATACATTTCATGACGTCAAATACTAAAAACATTCAAACTGATAATGATCATTTTAATGAGGATAAAGGCCTGCTGTTCTGGGGTCCTGGGGTTTTTCTCTCCTATAGCTTAACATCAAACAAAATGTTGGTACACACACAGACACACACACACATATATACATATATATAAATAAATTCATAGGTATTGATATAGTCTGTAAATTAATGTTAGCCGTTGTCTAAATAAATGTCATACATCGTTAGATTTGAAATTAAACGAGATGAAAGAGACGTTGAACTCACATTCATTTGATTTGACGACTCAAATCGTTTGCTAAGTCTCATCAAAGTTGGCAAAATGAACGTAGTTGAAAGCAAGCGTGAATTCATTAGGGCATGAGATAATACGGTGGGCCTAATGAACCGGTGCGTTAGAGTGCTGGGCGCGGATATATCCTGCGATGGCACCTTTCTATCTCCCTGCCTAGTTGGATTACCTTCGCACCATTAATCGTTAAAATTGCGTTCACGTGGCGTGGCCCTTCCTATCCGGCTTCCGTCCCTTCACCCTTGCGTCTCCAACTTCATTACAACTCTTCAATTAGTAGTAAAATTCGATTATTATGGAAGTTCGAATTTCGATTACCTTTATATTAACCTGCCTATTTATTTCTTATCATTAAGATTACGGAATCCAATCTACGAAATTTAATAATCGTAGCCCGACATGAGACTTCCGCTTGAAGTTAAGCTAGAGTGCAGTCCACGAGACAATTACGAGTACCGTGACTGTTCTTCTCTTTATATTCAGCTACTTCCAAGTTGAGCCTGTAAAGGTCATTTTACGGATGATACTGAAAGTAAAGGTAGGCAGACTGGGTTAATAACAATCATCAATCTGTCTACCACTCTTTGTTTAGAATATTTCTATTGTTTTCAGTTGATTATTTATAGTCTGAAATGATGCTATTAAGAAATTGATTAGGCGTTACAATAATTTCTGATTGATTGCATCACGGTAGGTGTCAGCGATCAATCAAGCAGAGAACATGACTCAAGCGCCATCTATCAAAATGTCAAAGAGTGTCGCAGACCTGCGCCAGATGGCACCACCGATACTCGTTATGAATTTCGGGATATTTTATTACAATTTAAATACGAGTGTTCTTATATCTTATATTGATTTATTGTAAATGATTTGGAATAAGAACAAATAAAGAGAAACAAAATTTTAATAAAAATATATCTCAGGACAAATATTCTTACATTGGACGAATGTTTGAAATCGATTCACTAGTACATTTATAATGTTGATGACACGTCACGTAACCGAAACAAAACACAATTATATTTCATGTCACAAACAAAGCGTGGCAAATAAAACTACAATGTTAGTGTATAAAGTCATTTGTTAATGTTGAATGTGTACGAGAAAGAAATTGCAGCTTAATAAAAACTTTTAACATAATGCCATTTTATCTTATTTCTTGTTCAAATATTATCTTTGTCGTCTAAGCGATTTAGATACTCTTATGACATTAGCCAATATTTAACGCGGCTTAAAAGGGTTTCATAGCACGGATATCTGTCACCTGAAAAAGCTGGGGACATAACGAAACCTTCATCACATAGCTCCGCTGGACGTTCATTGATAATTAATGAGAGGTGCCACAGTAACGAAAACAAACGACGCCAGCCACGCGCACGATAACGATTAATATCTTCGCGGGCGCAGCAAAAACAAACCTACACTCCTGGCCTTGGTGTGATAAATCATATCTCCTTTGCGACGCAAAAATAAATGAAGCCAATGATAAATGAGAATGAATTCGTGGAGTGGTGTCGTCGATTGACTAGAGTGAATTTGAAAATTAAAGTGTCCCAAGATTTAATACTTAGATTTACGCCTCTTTGTGTACAGTGAAGTTAAAAGTCAATGCTCAGTTATTCATAGTTTTATATTTTTCAAATAAAATGGAACACGTAAATAAGTATATCGTAGATTAAGAGAAAATACTCGCTAAAATGCTCGACAGATATTGTCAATCATGCAACGAAGAAAATTTCCCTACAGCGAGCACTCAAATATTTATATTTTACTTTTCTTCTCCCCTTTATGTCAATATCTGAGTCTCGGTCGTGAAGAATTTAGGTATCGGGAGTTTTGTTTTATAAGTTGTCGAGATAAAATAATTTGCATGTTGAGTTTCATTTACAATTCATGATTACATATTTCGAAAGTAAATTAATTATCTATTTGAATTAAGTATTTATGTATGTCCAAATTTATTATTTAATTTACAAGTTTTTCCATACGATTGTTGGGGAAGCCCTTGGGGAATTAATTAAATCCGCGGCCATTCGTCGAGGAATTATTAAATTATGTGATTATAAATATGATGATGTATTTAAAATAGTTTTTTTTTTCAATATGGTTAAATGAAATAAAATAAATCAAGAACTAGTGTTCAAACATTTTGTCTAACTAATAAAAATGTTTATTTTATTCGACGATAATGGTCGGGGCAAAGCGAGTCCCTTTCCAGGTACCAACTTCAGTCTCGGAAATTGCGTTAGCCACATTCGAGGACCAGGAAATTAGAAATGTTCAAGGATGTAATCGAATGTCCCTCTGCAACATAGAAATAAACCTGTCTTCATCAGTTTGTTGTTCAATGCGGCCTATTTCAGTGAATCCATTATATATTGTGTATTTTTTAAAATTTACTTATTTTAGAGTAAATTGATTTGTCGTTCAGATCTATCAACGGAAATTAAAACATCCGAAATATTGAGCGACAATAAATCGAGAATGGTAATTGAAATTTGAATAAATAAACGCTGCGTGCCCGTATTGTGGATATATTTACGAAAGCGGTTAGCAAAATAATCGTATTGTGGAAGATAAAAATTAAATTTCCTCTTTTAGACCAGTCGGTGATTAATTTTTTTTGCAGCTGGTAATTTATTTTATCTACTAAAAACAGAATACATATACTTCACGAAACAACGTGTCGAGCTTATAAAGAACTTATGTAAGTTTTATCCTTACGAGTAGTTGCAATGTTAACGCAGAGGAGTCGCGACGTGATGCAGCTACCGACAAGCTGCGACTTTACTAATTAAGTTAACAGTCCCCTCTACCACTAGGGCAAACGACTCTTCTTGCAGAGTAAACAAACACTCAACTTTTCCCGGAAAAATTCGCAAATCCATTTATGTCTCCAATGGGAGTATTGTGTAACCTCGTATCTCTATTTTTTTATGAAGATGAAGATTTTTCAGAAAATTAAAAGTTATAACAATTAAAACTGATATACAAAATCTATGTATTTCGGCGACGGATCTAAAGGAATGTTATGAAATATTTTTTCTGAGAAGGTCTCGTCACATTTCCAATAAAGCTACAATAAGGTAATACCTAATCTATTTTCTACTTATACTACGGTCTTACGGTAAGATATTTTGCTGTATTATTACATTGATCCTGGATGGGATGCTCGATTTCATTTCACGAAAAACTTTTCAATGCTCTCACGTTGTGGGCATTCGCCAATCTTATCAGGAGAAAAAGGTGAATTTTCTAGTGTCCAGAGGCCTGTCACATCGATGGACGTCCCCAGGCGATGTGAGACGCGTAAGCTTCAAAAGGTATTATTACTATACTATCTATACTATCATCCTATTGTATATCTATTATTATGTATATAAAATATACCTGTATATACTACAATTTGTATACAATATTTTATTTTATTAGATATGGGAAGATTTACTAGTGATGTTATTATACAATAAAAATATTCTAGTAATCTGGAGTTTAGTAGATTACTTTTTAAAGTCGTGCCTAGAATGTACGTGTACAAGGTATTGCATGTAGCCGGAGGTTGTGGACACATACGAACGAAAGTTCTCAGTCCCGATCGCATTAGAGACGGCCGCCCGGCCCTCCTCGCCCGCAGAGATAATGCCATTGCAATACCCGAGATCCGATTGTATTGGCAAATTGGATCAAATGCAGCGCTCTTCCTATACAAAAGATAAGAGGCACCGATACCTATTGCCGCGGATATAGCCGCAGTAATATCTTGTTGCGGCTATCGCGAGATCTCTGCCGTGTAGTGGACTTTATGAAAACGATCAACGGCAAAGCACTCAGGGATAGTTTTCTTCTTTTTTTATAATATCAGATTCTATTTGTTTTCTATCGTCAGACAGAATTCATTCTCTCGGATTATGCGATTATCTCTTCTAATCCATTATAATATTCTTTTCTCGTACGATGCGAATGTATTATTTCTGACTAAATAACGTCTTTATATCATGATCAGGATTATATTTTCTCTTTGAATTAATTTATAAATATAAACATTATTTTAAAATCCGATGTAGTGATTCCAATTCGACAATTTTATGCATTGAAATATGAGCCATAAAACTGATAAGATAGTGTAACTACGAAGCATTGCAACAATTCCCAAACATATCGCGAATTTGGGAAAAAAATATTTGTAATAACGGTGCCATATCAAATATAGTCCGCGCCGCCACGGGCGACCCATTCATAGCACTGTTTTTGCGACGAATGAAAATATATTTGTTCATGTAAACGACAATGCAGATTATTACTGCCCGTAGGGGACATATAAAGAGTTAGAAGACAAATAACGCTACTATGTTTATTTTTCTATAAATTACTTTTATATGAGTAACTTTTACTCATCACTGACTTGATTATTTAATAAATAACGTTGTACTTTAACATTAGCAGTACTTATTTTACAATTGTATTCATGTTCATCTGGTACTTCCATTGAAATGAATTTTTAATTCATTTCAGCTATACAAAGGTGCTGTCGCAGCACGTTCATGAGGGTGCCGATGCGTGATACAATGAACTATGTATAAAGGGTCGTGAGTTACTATACCTACATCTCAAGAATAATCAAATATTGCATGTATATGTTAACTATAAATTTAATGATTTTTAATTACTACTGAATAATATAAATTTCTAGAAATAATAAGTAATATATTTGTAAAAGTAATAAACTATGCATTTTTCAATAACTTTCGCACTAGGACGGAACAATCCACCCCACCGAGCCGTCTTGTCACGATTGTGAACTAAGCAGTAATTATTAATTTTTCTAGTTTATATCTATGAGTAATAGTAAATATACATATAGTTAATAACAATAAAATAAGAAATAACTACAAATATTTAGTTACAAAAGTTGAAAATGAAGTCTACCTTCTATGTGCGTACATTATCAAAATAAAAATATATCAGTCAAAAGCTAATATAGAAAACATTGAATTTCTCAATTCCAACTTGATAAACAATACGGCATCGGCTTAGGCGTATCTTCTTCGCTGACTTATGATGTCATTATTTCCTTTTTTGCAAAAATTTACGGAGCAAAAACAGGAACGCGCCAGGCATACTAATTTTGTTCGGTCAATATATTGATATCGGCGCTACGAAGGTCTTTCGTGATTCGTTCTTGAACAGTATTACTACCTTTTCAAAATAAACCAGACAGAGGCAATTTTGGTGTTAAATCTTATAATTCAAATTCCTCGTTGTTTACCGGCCACGCTCCGCTGACTATATAAACTCCCGAAATCTACCCACATCCGTAACGAAAGCCTGCTACGTTATTTATGGAAAGTTACGTTTCATTGTTGTAGCGCACTTTAACCTTTAATTTTTTCTTTTTATGTACATTTTAGTGATCCTAGATCGCTTCGTGTCGACTCAGCTAAAGTTCCATGTCGATATTCATCAAATCGACAGCAGTTAGCTGAAGAATTGTGGTCGTTTATAGTTGTATAATAGAAGGATAATGGCCGTTCACTTCTCGCCCTCACATAAATAAACGTGATTTAGTTGAAAACATCTCTTATTTGCATTGCCAATACATCTAAGACCGCGCGCGGGCGTAAAACACATGGACGTAAAACGATATGGACGAAATAAAACGTAAATGGTCCCATGCACATTGAATCTCAGATTTTATCGCCATCTCATATTTCTTTAATAAAAAATATGGACAGGTTTTCTATGATCATATTATTTTGCTGTACATAAATATGAAACATTTTGCAGATTTAGATATTTGATGTGAGGTTTTGAAGGAAACCTTTGATAACAGTTTTTTTTCCTTATAAATATTACTCGAGTCGTAAGATAATCTTATAAGAAGATTTAGGGAATCATACTGTCAAAATGTTTACACTTTTATGTCAGACTATTACTATTTGATAAAATTACGTACATGCCCTTTTCAATTGTACGCTAGTAAGTCATGACTTTATATCATTATCATTTTAGGTTTGTGTTTATAAATAATTTTAATAAAGTAAACGCATTTGTGTGTTTTCTAAACAGTTTAGTGAGGGTTAAGTTTCATTTTATATGCGTATTCCGGAAGAAAAGCTTGGAGTGGCATGGAGGGTGCCACTGCTCTTCAACCCTCGCAGACCACTTACAAACATGAAATGTAATTAAATTTTTACTCATCCGACAACATGCATAACTACAGAAGTTTATTCTATCTTAAAATATAAAACTAGTAATATAAATTTATTTAACCGAAATTTAACTTGATTACAGTGTTTTCTTAGGTTTTGTGCGAACAAGTTTTAATCGAATAAAAACCTAGAAGTAAATGTCACGTTTTCCGGAGCCAAGAAATTGCCTTTGAAAATGTTAAAAAGTGCTCATTTGTAATTAAGACCGATATGTTACGAGCGACCCGTGTCTGTCCATGAATCTGATACCAACATGCGAATAACCTTTATTTTTTATAGCGAAACGATAAAATAAAACCTTCTAAAATAAGAATTCCGGCATTTTCGGTTTTCGTTTTTGTAAGGATTAAATTTTTAAAGTACTTCGGATATAATTCTATTATAAATGTGTAGTTAAGGCGAATATGTTTTGCTTACATTTACCGCTTATCATTACACGAACATACCTGCAACCAAAGAAACCATTCATAAATATAAGACAGATTACCCGTAACGAGCATCACGCGAGCCATTAACTGAAACAATAGATAACGCTCAAACACAAGGTAAACAGTGGGAAGATTGTGAAAGACTATGCTAAGGTGTGGTGGGAAATAATTTTTCATAGCACAGTCGCCTGATAGGAGCTAATGCTTTATAGCGCCTCGTTCCAGCGGGCTCGACCGCATTTTGATAGATAGGAAATGAAGACAGATTAACTTTGCGTGACTTTACAAGGTTGATGTTAACAGGACGAGTTGATAAATATTTTCACTTTTATTTTGCCCATTTCATAACTTTCAATAATGACAAGTTGATTTTTACAATAATTAATTTAACAGTAGAGCCTCAATAAAATAAATAATAAGATCGAAGAGCGCGTTGCGGCGCGGCGGTTGATTCTAATGTAAAATTTTCATATTACTTTATTGGGTGCAAAATAATTAAAATTATAAAAAAAAACAGTTACATTTAATCTACGTGAATTTATTGAAGGTGTTATCATAAGTATAAACTTGTAATCATTGCCTATATAATATATATAGATTATTAAAAAATAATAAAAACTGTGGGGGTATAGTTAGCAAAGGTTCCGGGTTCGAGTCTATGGCCGAGTATATATCCGTAGCACAGAGTATCGTAGTTCGGGGTCATAGAATTGTATGTTATGTATTTATTTATTGTTTCATAATAAAGTTATACTTGCAAAGAGAAGTTGGTTATTTTTCTAACCTGTATGGTCGTCTATTTATTTGCGTGTCGCATGCCATGTCTACAAACAATTACGATTTAGAATGTTTTAAATGTTAACTCACCTACAAGGTAATTATATTTAGTTATCAGTCTTGTATGACAGAGTTATTACTCCATCAAAACGCTAAATATGTTCATTAAAGTGTTTTATTTCGTTAGTTTTTCATTTTGTAATAATTTATATTTTTTATTGAATTCCCTATATGTACAATCGTAGGTAGTAGGTACACGTATATGATATTTTCTTATATTTCAACAAAATTGATTTGCGCCTGTATTTTTTACTGTAAAGCTCTAACGAACGTGACATTACGTTAAAAATTAATACGAAACGCGAAACTCTCGTTTATTTTTATTTTAGGAATCATTTATTTTCGTCAAACAATTAGGCTGTGAGCCCGCGTCGCTCGCAAGGCCGAACGCGGCAGCGCGAGCGGAAGAAACTTCACGTCACATCGGCTCTCTCCCTCGAAAAAAGGGTTATTTTAACACACATTTTTTGTTGCATAATCCCACGCAACGCGGGAATCCCATTGTGCTTTCGGATAATGCGCGGCGGTCGTGCGCTCAACGACCTCACAGATGCCTTGATGGCAGTTTCAAAATGTCATTTTCAGAGAACCGAGTAAATCTAGATTTGTTGTTACAGAGTGACTTTCTAATTCGGCTCGCGGGGAGCAACTTTGTGAAACGTATACCGTGTCCGTTGGACCTGCTAGTGACCGCGAGAGGCTGCACTAATCCGACCCGCTGCCTCAGGATTGTTGCCAAAACTTGTGCCCACGCCCTCCGCCCGCTCGAGTGTCGCCGTTTATAATCGCTCAGCTTCACAAGTACTTTGATTAATTTCTACCACAGTTGGAATAAAGTTTTCAACTCTAAAACAGAAACGCTGTTTCTGATTTAATCCTGAACAGTGTAGTAACACAGTATTTTTAACGAATCTTCGTTCGGATTTGTATTTTAAGTTTTATTTAAACACAATGTAGCTTAATTACGATTAATATATGTGACCAATGGAATGCGTAACTTAATTAGGGCACGAGCGAGCTTTATTAACCCGTCAGGGGAGTGCGGGGTCGGCTAATCAATCGCAGCTCGCGTGTCGACCGCACTATCTGTCTTTGGCCGATCGGACCCAGATAACACGCCGACGCAAGATTACCAACGTATACGAGAATGGCCCATTTATAAAATTAACTTCTTTTATCTTCGCAAATAGACGGCATTAGGTGGAGTAAATAAGTCTAAAGTGCTTCGTAAGAAATGTATAGGTCGATATTATTGTTTGATTATATTCTGATACTGATTTTTGTTTAGTTACACAAATATTTGAATTAAAACACAAAGGACGAATAAAATTTTTGTATTATAAGTTGACAGGCACATAACCTACGCTACATATTGCAATGAAAAATTTTTGAAATACTTCAAAAATGTCTAGTTTCCATAAATCAAAGAGCGGTGAATGCCAGAGAAGGAGAAGTTTAAAAGTAGTCGCATAAACTCTCAGTGGAACTTTCAACGAGATTAAAGCTATAATTTACTTGATGAGGAACCATTATGTTGTCGAATATGAAACTGGTTATTTCCTTTTAAGAATTGATTTCGTTAAATGATTATAAAAATGTCGAGAAAATCCCAAACGGCCGAGATAATTCGTAAATATCGCGGGTTTCTTTCGAATAACCGTACGTCCCCGAGATAACGAAAGGGACCGGCTCATTAAAGTCAACGCGAATTCGGGGTTACTTTATGCCTACCGATACCTTTAAAGGCGTTTACAAAACATCTAAGCGGGCTTCGTCGGTAATATGGAATAAAAAATACCGGCCGTAGCGTAATCCGCGAGAAGTGCCCTTTAAAAGCTTCACAATTTAATGCTAAGTATCGCAATTTCAAGACGACGGTGAGCCAGTTTACGGAGAGGGTTGAAAAAATGATACACGAAACTGAGGAGGAGGAAGTACAATCACGGTTAGTTAGCGGGACAGCTGCTCTCGAGGAGAGATAACACTTTAAGGTATTTTACGGGTACCGCTTGTCGTGCCTTTCTATTGTAACAGAACTTCGGGACGCACACCTGACGTCTCTCAATTTCAATAAAAAACTTTTGCATTATAAATACTTACATAACAAAGAAATAATATTACCTGGATATTTTTTTAAAGTACAAACACTATCTTTGACTGTGAAATATTATTGAATAATAAGAAACCCAGTATTTATCAGCAATATGGGGAAAAATATGACCACACGACCATCAATCACCACATAAAGAGTGGCGGACAGACTGATGATGGTTATTATCCCAATCTGCCGTCATTAGATAGTATACATATCGCCATTTTCAATAAGGATGATAGGAGGAGTGTGTCCTGTCAATTGATAGTGCACATTCGTCTCTTCAAGCCGGCATAGCGACGACGACTGCTGAAGACTCTGTGGTGGTATTTACAGTGCACACTAAACAATTAAACAGAAATTTAAAAATAATTGTTTTTAGTATTTTTATTTAGACTAGAAATATTTTCTACGAAAAATATTAAGGCAACAAAGTTAGATCTGTATTTGACGCAGTGCTGTTGAAACCTTAAGCTATTCGTTTCGATTTATGACTCACACGCTCCAACAAGTACCGACTGTTACAAATATACGAGTACTCTTCTAAAACATTAACACACAATTAAATATATAATTTTTATTTTATATAGCTATCACAAATAAATGCCTGCAGGCAGTAGTCGCTTTCGTTACATCGCTTGATGTGTCAAAAGTCAACGACGAAGGCTCCTAACGTTACACGAAAAACCTGAATGTTATATTTAATATATAATTACTATGGGAGCCAACTGAGAATAGACGCCATTTTGTTTCTCAAATCGCACGTACTTCATTAGTGATGTGTATGGCGTACAAAATAAAATTTCAACAAATAAACATATTATCTTGAAAAAACACATTAAATATATTAAAACTTCCCATTTGTAACTAGAAGAAAAAGAAAACGGATTTATTAAACTTTTTTTTTTGCTGATGGTGGTACTTATTTGTCATCTGACAAGTGAAGTTAGCTGCAAGTACAGTCCTATTCTTATAATAGTTGGCTCGCATAGTACAATTCCTTTAAAAATATTTTTTTTAGAAACAAAAAATGAAAATTGTTGAATGTATCTTTAAAACTCATCTAGGTCTCAATAAAAAAATCTGTTAACAGAATTCAAACACTCAGTTTAATTAATAAGCGAGCTTTGAGCGCAGTGCTCGGGGCAGGTGTGCGATCCGCCTTACATGCCCATTACGCGGCAGTTGCTCTTACTACGAACAGCGCGTTGCACGAGTATTGTGGTTAGCCAACTACTTCTACTATTGTCTCTATTTCCTGAACAACAATATCCAAAGCAAATATGATGTTAAGTTAGAGTGCGGTCCATGAACGGAAACAACTGTTACTAGAGAGAGGCCTCCGCTATGTAGTCTATATTAAGGAAACGAGTGCAAAGAAAATTATTAGGTTGACAGTGCACACTCCTCTTGTTATACCTGGCTGCTTCTAAACAGATCCCAAAACCCGACAACGTCATTTTACGGGTGTTACACTTGAATGTGGTGGTACTACTCCAGGACGGCAGACTGGACTGAAACCATCATTAGTCTACCTACTACTCTTTATCTTATAATAAAATAAATAAAATGTTTGAGTACTAATAATTTAATTTATATGAATCTTAAAATACATTAAAATTGAATGTTTAATGGGTAAAACGATGTCATTGTAGACAGATCATCACGTTTCGACGCAATCGCTTTTTAGATGAAAACTGGATCCATTGATAGGATTCGGGAGTAGTAAAGTGAAAAATGTACATTTGGATAGCATTAATTCGTTTAATTTCCGGTGCGAGAGAGAGAGAGCAGGCTGTGAACGGCGCGGGCGAACCTAGCTCAGATTAATTCACCGTCGACGCAGCCAGAGATAAGAACTCTGAAATAAATTGAAAATGTTCCGAGATTGATTTGAATAATCTGGAGGAACATATCGATGGAGATGTGCGCGAAATGACCATTCGCTCGAAAGCGTATCGATTACCGCCTTATCTGAGAAAAAGTTGGAAAACCTCATGAATAAATTAAGATTTTCACTTCAGTAAATCAACGCAAAAAGAAGGGAAAAAGTTTAATTGGGTATAATTCTCTCGAATAAAAATATACTTATAAGCATACTTGTCTAGTATAACAGATTAGATATAATATTAATTATTAAATAACTTTAACTATGTATGTATCTACACTTAGAAATAAAATAGTATATATTCTTTTCACAAAAGTTAACATTATTGTAAGTATATATAATTATTCAGTGAACTGTTCACAAATAGCTGGTTCTGAAGATTGTCTATTAAACCGTTTATAAAATGATAAAATTAATGTAATCTGCGCTAGCGAGCCGGGATGGGACATCGTTCGACGCGTTCGTGATTCGAATATGAAGTGGAGACGCACCCCTTCTTCAACCCGAGAATTCTACGCTTTAGCGTAGCCCCATTAGCATATTGAAATTTTATGTCCATTAAATACGATATTATATAAATATAATATAATATTTATATACATATTTAATTATGCATATTGCAAGCCAATCAATGTTTGTTTTAAAAAACACTATTATAATAATTTTATGAAATTCTACAAAGAAAAATAAACATGCCACGAAGATAAAATATTTATTACGTAATACGTGCAAATATTCGTACAACTTCCGGATTGAATGAACACTTGTATGATTGGTTGAATGTATTATACCCGTATAAGAGAATCAAAACGTCCAATCTGAAATAAATTGATTGGTGTGCAGACGCGTGCTCGTCAGCCGTCGCACACTGTCCGACAGTCGATCACTAATAGCTCATGCTAAACTTATTAGCAAAACGGAAAATAGCATTAGTAGACGTTCTGCGATTACTCGAACGCCCGTGAAACTGCATTTGAGCGTCAATGTTGACGTAGTTCTAGTCAGGTGATTGTGTGCCGGTACGTGTTAAATTTTCAAATTGGAAGTTGTTTGTAGTTCACTCAATTCAATTGCGAAAACACTGAACACTACCTAAAATTGTAACAATATAATACAAAAACACTTTTATTATTTAATATGCAAAATCTGAAATTACATAAATAATAAAAGCAGTATTATCACTTTAATATAAAAAGCAATGGAAAACGGAACCTCATTCGGTCGTTATCCGGTCAGTTCATTCAGAGAGTTAATACAAAAAGATAACAACATTCAACGTTCAGTGAAATGGTCGCTTCCAAAACGTTAAAACAATTTATCCGAGGTAATCCCAAAGTGTCAGATGATAATAAGAGTGACATTTGGAGCGACGGCTCGGTGGTTAATTCTGCAGCCAGTGTCGGGGAGAGGCCAGCATCTGTGACGTCAAGTAAAGCCTGTTAGCGCCGTTGTAGTCCGAAGGTGCGAATATGGGCTTTGACAAACAAATAATACGAATAAAATTTCAAACTTTGATATTTTGTTTAATGCATGGATTTATTGTACAATATTTTTAATAAATTAATTTATATTTACGAATAATAATTTATTATTAATTTTATAAAATTAAAGCACTTAGAAAATGTTGATTAAATGTTTCGCCAAGTAATTTAGACTCAGTCATTATAGATTTTTATTTACTGTAACCTTCATTGGTATTGCGTGATGTAGGTACTTAACTAATTTTCATTTAAGTGCTCACGTAAAACTTTTGGAAGATCGATTTTATTTTTGGGTCACTGTTATAAGCACAATCAATACATACTTATTATAATATTATATCAACAATGATAAGGAACGCGATGATTTTACTATAATCTTAATATAAAGATATGCATAATATCTAAACGGAAATGTATCTACTTAGGATAACACAATGGTACTATGACAATCTAATTTAATCCTTTATGTCACTGTCAAATTAGAAACACTAAATCCATAGGCGTTTCAACCGCAGTGACATTTCTATACGTGAGGGGCACAAATGGATGTGACATTCAGTAAGTATTTAAGCGACCTTGGCTGTAATACCGAGCACAAGGGTTGTCTCTTTCAATAAATCAACATAACAATGTACACGTATATACCTCATATTATGCTGCATTACTAACAATATCTATTGTCATCGAAGTACTATGTAAATGTCACTATAAATAGAATGAGTATAAAAAATAATATAAAATACTTTTAATATTATTGGGAGAGATTATAATTTGATTAACTACACTATTACGTATTTCAGAAAACAACTCTACACTAAAGTTTGAAACTATCCAGACAACAAGTTTTGTACTCTTAGGAACGCACACTGAGGTGAGGAGTAGAGTGACGTCACCGCCTCGCGCTGTAAATAATTGCTCTGTCGAACACACCTGGCCGGGAAAGAAAATTAAGTGAAACGCAATTTGACTGAGTGATGAAGTACCGGGCCTTCTCGATGGATGAGTTTAATGAGAAATCACGGACGAAAAATTTATTCATTTAATGAACTCTCAGAAAACAGAGCAAAGTCTCTCATTATTATTGTCATTATTTTAAATATCTTAAGAAATTGTTTAAACATCAAGTCGATTAATATTTTGCAATGATAAAAAATACACTAGCGTCTCGTTAAAAATGTGATCAAGGGACTCACTCGTATGTGAGCAAATTAATATAAATTACAATGTATACTATGTATTGTAAGGGAGTATGCATGTTAGTGAGTTTGCAATAATGTAGTCCGATAACCGATTCACGGGCGACACACACCCTGCGATAGCGTTTATGTCCTCCTTGCATGATAACTTCACCTAAAGACACTACAACTTACGCCAATCAAGACGACCGAAACCCTCGTAAAAGAGTCTCTTTTAACAAAATTAATACAACCAGATTACATTTTACTACGGGTCGTTTGATACTCGGACTAATTAAAGCTTAACATTTATGGAGAATTTGTTTATGTAAAAATGTTGTGTACTCATAGACATAAATTGGAAAGGTAACAGCGAAGTCGAGAGCGTGTTTATTACCAAATTCATAAACATTGACGTTCGTATAAAGCGGCCACGAAGTCAAATGTCGACAACGAACATTCCGCCGACACCGTTCATATTTTCATGGGATTCAAATAAAAATAAAGAGAACGACCAGGGACGTTTTAATTTAATATGAGCGGCCGACGTTTCGTCATGTGGCCGATGTACCTGACTCGTTTTATTGCTCAGGAGGTTTGCAGATGAATACGAAAATATGTCGCAACAAGCATCTATAGTCTCGCCCGCTGGACAACTGTTAAACATTTTTATTACTGGCCGATATGTTCATGATGCCGATTTGCATAATTGAAGGGCCACTTTGAGGATCTAGCATTGTTATATTCTGCCGTCCCATTTGGCAGATTCGCTATATCATTTATGCAAGCGTCTCCTGACTCAAATTGTTTTGTTAGAACATTTCATTATTTCGTTTTTCGTTTTTATAGTTGTTTGTTAGTCGAGAGCTAAGAATAGCTGACGGTAGCTAAAAGGATATTCATGAAACATGTCGACTTTACTATTGACACAACCTGGCGAATTTTTGTAACAGAGAAAAGGTTCAAAGGGCGAAATCTGGAATTTGGTCAGGTAAAATAAACATTTGCTCTCTGTTGTGATTCAACAAGGAAACGTATAAAACTTTTGTCACTTTATCGCGTCCTATGTTTAGATATGACGAAAATACATACAGAATGTAATAAAATAAAGCTCTATTGATATCTAAAAGGGTACCCGGCGTCTGGTAGAAGATAACAATAAAGAAATCTAAGAACAATACGTCAGTAACAAAACTGCGTAAGTAGTGCTCTCTAAATGATCAGAAAACAATAAAAGTGCCATAAAAAACGTTAGTAGTTGTAGTAGTACACAAAAAGCGGGCGTTATCTTTGAGGCGTAAATGTTTAATGGCAACGGAGCTACCACTCGAGTCGGTCGTTTCGCTTCGTGCGCTCCTGCACTGGATCCGATTTAAAACTGATGACTTTTAGAACGGTAGAGAGGAAATAGCTACTTAAGGTTGTGACCTCATGAACACGCGCACTGTATTTAAACTATTATGTAAGACATCTTCAGACATGGGAAATTGTTTTAAATGTATACTTAACATTTAGATAATAGTTTTCAAATTGAAATTTGTAATTAATCGACATATTGATCTGAATATGCGTTTCTAAATTCTAAGCGCAAATGCATTCTAAATCTAATTCGTAATTGTAGCAAAACAATATCATATTTCAGTGTTAGTTTGTTGTTTGAAATCAATTCTGAGTTGCTAGAGAACATAGAGAGTTGTAGTGCCACAAAACTCAACTAATGACGTTAAGCTTCACGACAATTCGTTGGGCAGGCGCGGACACAAAGCAGAATTGCTAATGAATAGGCGACCTGTTTGAATGCGCCTCTCTTAACTATACAAAGGAGTGAATAGCCAAATTCAAATGTAACGATTTCCCTTAACTTAACGATGTCACTGTTACATATACTTCGGTAGTGGTAAGCCGTGATTAATGGCTAGGCCACACATAACGCGTCCAATGCGTGACGTACAGCGCATGCGGTGTAACGTATAAAAACCTTATGAAAGTGTTTATATATTCTGACATATGTCCGTGTTATTGAACTGCACCTGCAATTTTATGTATAACGCATATGTGGGCTGTTACTAAATACAGATTAGTACAGTAGTTTTACATTAGTATAGTACAGTACATACAGTACATTATGTACAATATATAATGTACATATTATATAATGTTCTGAACTCTTTTTTTTATATCCAGCTCAAAACGACTTGATTTTTTGTTTGGGTCGTATACGCTTAAAGGATTTCGCCTAGTGACCCCTGTAAGCTGGGTAACTAGGGAATGAAGTAGACTTTAAATAATACCGAGCCGTTTCCAAATGAAATCCAACAAGTAATTTTTAAATATTTTTCTTATTAAAGGCGAGATTAATCGAGGGCTTCAGCGGACATCAAACAGCCTCAGGCCATTGTTAGAAATGATTACAGGAATATCTCACAAAATGAATGTTAATTTTTATTACTCGAAATTACTTTGAAGTATTGTTACTTTAACTAAGAGCTTTTAAGGGCGGTTTACTATTGTCGTCGCTCGCGGATATTCTCATTAATGCAATTTTTTGTTACCTACGAATTCTTTAATATTATTAAACCATACTTTTGTGTTTTTATTTATCATATTTATGTCCGTTTCCTTTAATTATTTTTAGACGGTTATTATCTACATCATATAGCCAATTAAATAATAAATATAGATACAAAAATCAATAATACATTGAACAATTAAAAGGAAATTAAGCCAGTTTTCAAATTTAAACGTTCCCAAGAAATGTTAATTACGAAAACATCTTTCAAAGAATATTAAAATTCCTTTTAAATCTATTTAAAACAACACAAAATCGCTATTTCATTAATTATGTTACAATGAAAATGGTAATTAATGAAAGCAATTAAGCCTGAATTTATAGAAGAGGATAATTTTAAAGTGATTTATCAGTTGATGGAAAGTTGTGATTGACACTTTTAATTTGCTTGTGGCTTGCAGTGCTTCGTAGGAACGTGTCTACTAGCTGTCTACTGTCTTTGTAGTGGAGTTGGTGTCTGGAAGGCGCTAGCGTGTGTCACACTTAGACAGAGACAAGTCAGTACCCTCAGGGCATGTCTAACATTAAACATTGCAGAAGCTGTTGGTATTATTAAAATATCTACGTGTGTTAACAATATTTATATATTTTAAATTGCACAACAATTTATTAGGGTAGTGTATTCAATAAAATAATAACATTGCCATTAAACAAGATTTTCTATGTATCGAGCACCAACGATAGTATATGCCGCTGAAAACATGACACCCTTTAGCTTCATTAACAAAGCAATTATCATAAACATACGGGCGTAACTTCTCACTCAGCTGACAATAAATTCAGTTAACATACGCCTCTGTTCGACTGGACTATTTCCCTCTCCGGGATATGGCAAAATGTTAATTAAGTATGTAAATGCGCAAGATCTAAATGATCGGCCACCAGACCCGCAAATTACTTTTGTGAAGCACCTACTAAGTGAGTGTTAGACTCGCCACTACACCGGCGTAAACATTTCAAGGGATTATGACACGTAACTTCAGTTATTTAAAAACAATTTTAGTCATAAAAGCACTGAAAGTAAAGTCGAATTTTCATCAATATATTCGGATCGGTTTAGTTGTTGTCGGTTCGACTGAAGTCAATTATAACCTTGTATTCGATTTGATGCCCGCTCGGTCCCTCGGGATCCTCACTGCTCGCTTTGGCTACCAAAGTTTAAATTAATTCTCAACTGACACATCACACCTCAAATCGACTTTGATTTTAAATACATGTTTAGTTTGTAACTTTTCTACCCTCGCGATGAAATAAAATAGACAAAGGATATTGTTTACGACAAATTGATTATTCTAATGACTGTATAATTTTATTAGACAAGTATTCGTCATTTTGTTTAATAGAGATATTATTTAAAGTGTGGAAGGTGTGCAACAGCGCGAGTACACGTGCCGTTAAACACGATGGACACACGTATAAATCAGTTCGCCACATACATTCGTTGCGTATACGGTGCACTTCTGTCTAAAATTTATTGCATACTTATCTTATATCATAGATATCTACTTATAAAATTGCTACGTAACAAAATATCAATTGAAATACATTTTCAAGAGTGTTAGGGAGACCGATAATAGTTATCAGCTCTGTCTGCAGTCCTGGTGTAGTACCGCCACTTTTAAATGTAGCCGTGGTGAGTTAGCCGCCCTTTGGGATCAGCTTGGAAGTAATCGGGTTTACCGGAGAAGTATGTCCTGCGCCATACTTTAGCTTAACATCAGGCGGAGTATAGTACCCGAACTACAATAAAAAAGTTAGAACAAACCTATGAATGTCTTTTTTATGCAAATTTACGTTTGACTGGTTGATATTCACGAATGAGTGAGTAAATTTGCAACGAATCGTGTGTGACATTTAATCGACAAGTGAACAAAAACGCGTAAACGCAGCGATCGACGCGACGGTGTCGTCGGCACACAACATTTTTGGCCATGTCGTGGAAAGTTCATTGGCTTCGGTGTGTATTTAACATAAATTGATTTAAATTATTTTCGTAGATCACCGAGCTCATTCATAGTAGATACGAGTATAATGCATGAAACGAGTTAATTAAATAGCTTTATCCAGATTTATTGGGATCAGAATATTTTAAATTAAAATCAGATTTATAGCAATGCTAGTTTTAATGCACTTAGCCCACACGCTGCTAGTTGAATAATATAAAACGTGGTGCCGTACAAAAGCGCACGATAATTCAAATTAACCTGCAAATGTTGTTACGGCTATTTTAAACAGAAATTGGAATTGAAACTAATTTATCAGAGTGGTAAACTGAAAATGAATTGTGACGCTAAATTGCTACTATTCATATTTATTAAACTGACTAATAAAGTAGAATATTTATAAACAATATTAGCTGGTCCCCCCAACTTCGTATATGTATAATTAATATTTATGCGTTTAGCATTCCTGTTCTATCAGGAGGAAACTTTTTAACGAGTTACGTAGTCTTGTCTAATAGTCTATCTAACGCAAAAGAAATCTAAAAAAAGTATCCTATAACCTATACTAACTCATAATCCACATCTATGCTGAATTTAATCCCTTCAGGAGTTAAATCGTGATTGTGGGATCACCAAACATATCATCACATTTTTATTACACGCAAAAAGTTCTGGTCACTTACAAAACCGCTGTTATTCTATTATATTGTCTACATTATTAAGTCATTTACATCATACTGTTAATTTTATATCAATTTAAAATATTTATAAAACTATCATAAAAAAAATTATGTGACGAGGAATTTTTGTGTTTAATATTAATTATATAAATAACAAAATAGTAAAGTATAACTCGGACGTGGTTCCATATAGGGTCTTAATAAACATGTCATTCCAATACCACATTTCTTGTACGTAACAAGAAAACCCTAAACTCATTTAGTGATGATAATTAGGAGACTCCCAACGTACTCATACAGAACACCTGTTGCACGAAACGACTTTAACTTAAATTTAGTGTCATACGTGCTACATGTTATACAAGTCTTTTATCTTTCTTGTTCATATTTTACGCTTGCGGTTAACTTGAAGCGATGTTAAACCCACGCGTGTGGTATCAACTAATATTAATGCAGCATGTTCATTTAAGGGTTTATTTTTTATACTTTAAAAATATTTTTAGTGCCAATTTTACGCAGAGCGACCGAAGAAAATACTATAACATAGTTAAATTGGTACTGGTTAGAATTTAGTGAGATTTGAACACGGTGATTTTATTTATTTTAAACATTTAGTTACTTAGGTTTGTAGTTAGTTGTTTGTACTAAGTTAAAGGAGTTATAAAATAATGAGTATTTCAAAGAGAAGTTTAAATAGATAGTAGTAATAAAGCACATAGCCGGGAGCCAGTTACGTTCTCTCGCAATGAAGCCACAGCTAACTGAAGAACTTACTCCGAATATCCTTTTTTATTACCAAGATAGTTTCCCACACCTGTTGCAGAAATATTACCGGACTATTCAAATTTATCGTTTCATGTGTAAAAATATCAAAATTAAAACAGTACAGTACATATTATTTTTGTCCGTTCGTTGTATGGCGTAATGTAATATGAACTAGTTCTATTACAACACGTTTCTGCGTACATTTTACGATTCAATGCTTATAAAAGTGCAAAGTTTTAGTTTTCAACAGTAAAATTTTCAGTAGCTTGTTACATTGAAGCCAACTAAACAACGACTAAGTAGATAGTATGACGGGGGTTGGTGCCTTTTCAACAGGAGCTACCTTTATAGCGATTTTATGTTACATGAGCAAATACAGCTGTAATTCAAGCACGGGAAAATGTATATTACGCCGAATCCTTAGAAGAATCTGGCAGGCGAGTATAATACGGGGATTTCTTGGGAGAGCCTCGGGCTAGGTGAGGGTAGGCGCGACGAGAGTTTGTTACATAAAAATCCCGTTATTGTGACGAAACCCGACAGATTGCTTTCTTGTTAAGTAGATGAAAACAGGAACTCGAGGCGTCTGTTTTCACTTTATACATTTAAAGTATTTTAATGGGTTTACATTCGAAAATACGTTATATTTTATATCTGAATAATGTTTTTTGTCGGGTATCTGGTATTTAACAAAAATAGCCGAGTAAGAAATTTATAATATCTGCAATAATTCAGCTATAATGAATTCATTTGCGACGCTGTTATATAATAACTCGATTTATATCTGGAATAGGTCACAAAGAGGTAGGTTCCTATAGCAGGCAAACACGTAATTTGTCCCTAGCGTTAAATCGACCACAAACAAAAGCCCACAGGCGACACGGCCGCCCGCCGCGTGCCGCCGAGCGCCATCACTCACCTGTGGTTGCCCATGGTAATGAGATGGACCGGCCATGGATACCGATGATTTTACCCAACCGACTCCGCAACATTTCACTTTTAAAGCTTTCTCTCATTATTATATAGGTTCGGTCCTAATTTGAGTATTTTAAATAAATCAAAGGAGGCAGACGGCGGAAAACCAATTACGCTCGACGAAGAATATTATCAATAACTTTGAATCGGTTCGTGGAAGTTGTTGACCTTGAAACAATTTGTTGTTATTGTTGTTACGAAGCAGGAAATTTATTAAGCACGGACATTAAAGTTACCTCTTCAAATCCTTCGGTGAACTTCGACGAGCTTTCACAGGGGAATGACATAAAGAGATTTCAGAAGCAAAGCGACTTTGTACTAAATTAAGGGGATAATGCTCCTTAGGCTAAGTTTTACCCGGTGTAATTAACTTTGCCTTAGTAATTAAGATGGTTAATAAATGGGTGCGTACTAAGTCGCTTTGAGATATGTGGGGAATGCTTTAATATAACCAAAACAACGTTGAATAGTTTGGAAGTAAGTATTCGCGTTAATGTGACAGAAGGACTCTAGTTATGCCTAACAGTGGCTTCGAAACTTCTCAAGACAGTTGGCGGTAATGGCTTTTGTATTCGTGTGAAAATTTACTAAGCCCACTTATTACGATACTTGCTCCATATTACGGATTATATCATGAATTATCACGTGGTTTATAAACATATAACATATTATCATTATATTATCTAGTTCAACTTATGATAATTAAAAATATTCAATTGTTATTCCCGTGCAACGTTATGTCACTGAAAATAATTAACAATGTAACGTACGAGATCCTCAGGGACCCTGGATGCCATCGCTCGCGGTCTAATACCGACTACATACCCGTCTATAGCTTGAATATTACTATCGTGTATGTAATTTATATGCATATACAACCCTTTACAAAACAGAAAATTCGTACGTAATATATTTTATAAATATTTATTAATGTTTTGGATTAATAAATTGATGATTTTGACACATAATTCTTTATTTTTTTTCACGAAAAGTAAATTTTTTAAAGACTATAAACCTTCTTTAGAATGCAATCTATATATTTTTATTTAAATCTCTTTAGCGGTTTAAGTGTGGAAAACAGACATACTTACTTTTGCATGATGTTATTATATATTATGTTAGTATGGATAATTATTATGAAGTTAGTGAGTCAAAAATAATTTGTAATGAAACGATTTTCTTAAAAATAAACAAAAAACTTGTTCATGGCAATCATTTTCCTAACAATAACGATGGTTAATAGTTCCATATGATTTTACAAAAGAATCACATTTATAAAATAATAACAATAAACTATTTGAAAGGCAGTGAGAGCCCTTCAGTTTCATTATTGCTCTACTATAGATACATTTGTTCAACGGCCACCCCGTTTATTGTCATTTATTGTTCGCACATGACAATGTGAAGAGTCGAAGCCTCGGGCAATTTACTCGGCCTTCACAAGAATGGATGACTTTTCAATTGCTACTACTCTATTTACCTTCGAGGATAAGGAGGACGTCTAATAGCTTTCCACTATGTCATTTCCCGCACTCACTATTTTTTTAGCCTTTCCTTTTTCGGTATTTCCTGACCTAAGGGAAGTGATTTGCTAAAACATTCTCCTAATGTATATTGTGAAAGCGTCTGTCTCATTAAAGTTCTTTATTGTGGAAGATTTTCAAATTATATTAGTATTTATTTGAGCAATTGTATGAAGAGAATTGTGGATGTGAGGGAATTGTGTCAGGATTGTGGTAAGTGGCGTTCCGTTGTCTCTGCCTATCCCAATGGTAAAAAGGCGTGGCAATTGATGTTAAAATAAAAATAAATCTTTATTGACAGAAAAATATACGTAGGTAAATGGGTTAAGGAACCCGTACTAGAGTCTGTATTACGGGTATCCTCGCTCTTTACTCAAATTATTTCATAAACACTTATGTATGCGTGTGTGTAAATGTATGTTATAATGATGATGATTGTGCAAGTGTGTCGTGGAAGTCGAGATCGATTTTTTTTCTTAACAAACACGCAAGTATTATGTACCGGACAACATTATTAGAGCATTTATTATGTCAACATTGTAGAAAACATTATAAAAATATCCAATATTTTCTTAGCAGGGAGTTGAAGTAGCAAACAAGTGATTACAGCGTGTCCCCAGAGCTCGCCGCTGCAAATCGGTGGCTGTGAGGATCCTTTCGAATATATCATGAGAGGAGCGAGATACTACCAGCTACTACTTTTCTGCACTATTTTCAGTTACATTCCTCAGGGATTACGGAAGTTACAATTTCGAAAAACTGTCGACACTTGTTCTGGTGGTATTTATAACTCGCTATTCAATATATTGGTTGAAATCCTTTATCATCTCTAAAAAGAAATCACATGATAAACGTAATAGTATATCACATTTTTTATAGTAGCATGGCATGAGCGGAGATAACTGCTACTACAGACAAATGTTTGTTGGTATCAATTGTATCCGCTATGCCGACTTGTCGCGACGAATGTGCACCATCCAGGTTAATAGTGTATATGAGAGCGATATATCAGGTGGTAGTAAACCAAGTTGATCCTGAAACGCAACTAAGTAAGGCCAGTCTTACCACTCTTAATGCGATAATGACAGAATATTTCACTCTGTATTATTTGTTACTATTGTTTAAGGTATGAATCGACGTTGTATCTGTTTGTTTTTTTTTTTTTGTTTTGTTGTAGAAATTGATCTATTAAAAAATCTTTAAGTTACTGAGAAATTGCTCTTTTATAAAGTTTTGTAGATCCGACTTTGTGTCGATCTGTGTATGATAAAACAGGACAGAAGGTAATAATAAAACGGAAAATTTTACTTGTATTATAAATTTAAAATTCGAATTTTCAGCATGTAAAATTCTTTGGTTGACAGGCGCAAGCTCGAGCTTTACCAATGCAGTGGTTTACGAAGACGTTTTCGTCTGGTAATAAGAAAGCGATCGGAGCTCCTGATATTTGTGGAAATGAGGGAAAAACGCGGTTTTAAAACCTTATTTTATTTCCCCTTTCTGAGTTTCTTGGCTACGAATACTCTTTATAATGAAGTAGAATGTCAAAAACACGAAGTATTTCCTGTGTTTAATAAGTTGTAACAGAACGCAAAGACCTTTAAACTGTCATCTATTTCAATATTTTCGCGTTTTTCGGCAGGAAATTCTATGACACTCAATGAAAGCGATCGTCATTTATGATTCACGCGATGGGCGTCTTTACACATCACGAACGAAACTGTCGACTGAAAAATAGATAACACTACTCTTATGCAAAGTGAAAGACGAAATTTTACGCTCGCGAAGGCACGCACTTCTCTAAATGTCTCCCCAAAGGTGCGTGACAGACCTACTCGCTGCGACCAAATGGAATTCACCCGCTGAGATTGGTTACGCTAGTTTTTTTTGTTTAATATTTATGAATTCCATTGTCTCTCACCTATCGCGTTTTACCTTTTTATAATGGAGTTTTCGGAGACTGGTGTCGAAGGATTCTGGTAAAATTCTAAACGTATTCGTTTTCTGTACGCCCACACAAGTTAAATTGCGAAAGGTTATTCATACGACAAATACAAAAGGACAAAGGATATATTATTTTGGTTAACAAATAAATTAATTTAAAAAAGCACAACCTAATACAGTTGTATTATATTTAGGTCAATAAATACGAAACCTATTCTTTGAATTAAGTCTTATTCAACAAGTGAAATATAAACCAAAAGATATTGTCTGTTATGGCATATCGGTTACAGATTTCAGAGGACAGACAGTTAATAAACTTTTTCTATTCTTCTATTGTTAAAAAAGTCGCTATATATAATATTTTTTTATTCGCGTTACTTAAATTAAACGGTGAGAAACTTTTTTTTTAAACCGTGGGTTAAATTTCTTAATAATGGAATTTCAAAAGTATTGTGTTACAATTATTAATTCAAATAACTCAAATAGCGTTCGACATCTTAAAGCACAACTCGTCGCGGACCGGGCCCTCCGACGCGCCTCGCAAAATAGATAATAAAATGTATTGAAATGGCGGCGGCCGGCTTATCCGGTTGAAAGTCAATGAATATTTGATTTCAATTTTTTCCCGACGTCGCGCCGTGAAGTATTCACGCCATACCTAATTTGATTTTCGCCATTCGGCCCATTCGCTAGGGCAGTTTGCATTCATATTCAGTTTGAATACACGTTCGGGTTGGCTTTTGCCCGAGTTTGATACAAATAAACAGCAGATATTTTCGTATTTCTTGTGAGAATCTTCTGACCCTACTGATTACATTTCAGGATAATAACATAATAACCATTCCAGCATTAGGGATGGGTTAGGGATATTAAGCCTTAATAAATATTGCTTACGTATTATAGAAAATATTATGTATGGTCGCAATTTTTCGTTGAAATTACTTTTTTTTATTAAATTTTTGCTTGCTCAAAAAGTATACGAATAAAGGTCATATTATGAAATTTAAGTATAAATTACTTTTAGAATCCATGTGTACTGAAAAGAAATAATATTACAATATTAGTGATCCAGTGTTACGTTTTTGTAAAATTGTGCAAGCGTCCCTTTCTAAACGATATTTTACAGTAGTAGAATATTCGGGTGAACCTGCTTTTGTGTAATGGCATTACAGAAGTAAACTTAACATTGTATTTGCAGTAAGTACCGCCATAACGAAACCTTCGTTAGCAACAAAAGATGGTCGCTCTTCTCACAATTTCCAGAGTTTTAATTAAAATCTTATTCCTTGTTAGTTTTACGAATGGAGGTTCATAGGTCTCATTTAATACAATAATAATAATAAATTGTAGTTCTATATAAATAAAAAATAATTTCAGACTTGAAAATCGTCGGAAATCGACCGACCCTTCGCATCTTGTAATTTATAGTTTGTAAAACTGTTTGTATCCAAAATTTGTTTCTGTACCGAATAAATTTATTTGAACGCACAAAACACGATTTGCATCTGAAATCGGAGGGAATATTCAAACGAATGTTCGCTTTCGCCTTCGCTACTATTCTGGGAAATCGCCACGAGGAAGCCATATATTTTATCCGGGTGTCGATTTGTTATTTATTAGCCGGGAATAGTCGTAACACGAGGGAGAGAGTACAATAGCGAGCACGGCGAGCCTATTTAGTGACGATCCAAGGGAAAGGCTTTCCTGGTACGAAACACTACTATGTAAACTCGAATAAACAAGATATTAATTTCATATTGCTATTGATGAATTATATATGAAACAAAAAACAAATGAAATTATTAAATTTATATATTACAAGATTTGGCATTGGGGTTGTAATATTAACATTATAATGAAATATTAACAGAAAAAAAAATCTCCATGCACATACAGGTGGGAATCGAACTTACATCCTTCGCTCTTACCACTAACCTACACTACAATTAATAATAACGAGCAAGCTCAACTTTGCAATTGAGATCAATGCTAGTGGATTTTTTCTGTTTAACTTTCATCATAATTTATGAACATTTTGTTTCAGAACGCATTTTAATTATCTTCAGAATTCGTAATATAAATAAATACGAGTTACAGAAGTTGTTTCATTATTGTATCCTGTTGTATAGAAGAAGGCCGGCGCCGGTATTTACACGTTACTAGGGTACCGGTGGCGACGACGGCACTGTGGCGAAGTCAAAGCGAAGACGGCCAAAGATACGAGGCGCAACGCACACTAAAATGATATGTTTGTCTGTGTGACATGCTCCGCTTTGAAAATTCCCCACTGTTGTTCAAAACACACTAAAACCTTGTTCGTGCGTGCCATCTTACGCCTGACTTGACTAAGGTATATACGTATGCTACTAAAGTAATAATTTATTTCTTTTTTTATTGTACTATACTAAGTTATTGATGATCTATTTTCAATTTAGTGCTTTTAGATTTTTGTATCAAGTTATAGAGTTACTTAAATTTCTGATACTTTATTTAATACATAGATAAGCTGGTTTATTGTTAGAATTTCCTTTAAAAAATAATAAGTAACTCACCTCTGTGCCTATTGGTTTGTTTGTCAAACATTAGCATGGCGTCCTCGATCTGCAACAAGATAAAGACATAAAATAAGCTTCAAATCTCTATTAAGAACAAGTAAAAAAACTGATGAAAACAAGGGCGTAGTACGCGATTTGTGCCCCGCCCCTGCAATAAAACACTCCGACGCTGTAATAACGAATAAGCACCAGCACAGAGTAAACCACACGCTGCAAATAAACTTTGATAAGCGGGGGCGAGCAGGTAATAACGTATTCATAGAGAAATAAATGGAAAGTCGGTGGTTAGGACATGAACAATAACACGCGAGCGGAGATGTGCTGTCACCGCGCCTTGCTCGACACAAGTTCGCATAGCGTTCAATTTGTCCACCGAGGACAGGTTTAAAAATTCCCGAGTAGCTTACCATGCCGTGATAAATCTGGAATGAAACCCAAATTGCATAGTAAATATTCATAGCGGACTCAAATATGTAATCAGTTATCTCTTATTTTAAAGTAACTTTTGTCGATATTGCTACAATTTTTAATGAATTCAAATATCAAAAGAAGGAAAACTAAAAATTTTTGTCGGTTAGAAATTATTGACGAACGTTCAGTTTGCTAGTCTTTGGGGGTTTGAAGACATTCTCAACCGTGTGACGACGTCGGTCCTCATTCCCATGGGCGACATTATCTACGCGGGAAGGCCAACACAACATACTCCCGATGATCGATGTCGAACACCCTAACGCGTGACCTTTAGCTGAATTATTTCTACCCTCTGAAACGTTTGTTTAACGGTGATTTGTTTATAGACTTCGTATCTCATTACGACATTGGTTTAAATAAGCTTTCACTTTAATTAAATTACAATCAAAGATGTTTATCTCCTAATCAATAAATACAACAATAACAACAATTGTCACAATGTTATATTATTATTATTAAATAGAATTATTCAGTTACTTACTGTGTTAAAATAAAGCAATTAATGGGATATTTAACTAGATTTTTTTCTAAAAAGTATTTGTAGTTATGAAGTTAGAAATTTTAAGTAAAGTCTTTGAAAATAATTGTAAATATTACACAAATGTTCTAGAAATATTAAAATAGATAACAGTCACGTAATTGACTTCTATACAAGCGTAATACTTTAATTTGAACATTTATAGACATCTTGCGGCATGCCTTGTAGTTGTCCGGTGTAATGCGCCTTTTAATATTCGCCCGATGTGTTCGCCTCATGCAGAGAACGCTCAGAACTTTACAAATTTTACTCTTGCTACGTTATTTTTCTTGCGCGTGAGACTAAACTGTACAAAATTGGAGACAATCTCACTGTAAACGTTGAGAATTTTTATGTTTTTTACAACGACGCAACAGAAATAAAACAATAAAACAACGTGCTTTTTCCCCTACGTTCCACGGGTTTATATGCCTCTTGAAATTAGTACGATGGCCATTCCTATTTGGCCAGTTTTACTCATTACATTAAGTTTAATGTGAATGTGTGTGTGTTTGTATTTTGTCTTTTGAATTATGACTCGTGAAGTTGCATGTTATCTGTGAAGTACAATAAAATCGTATGCTGAAAAGTAAGTATATTGCGATATTTTGATTTAAGATATCCTTCATTTTGAAGTCTGATATTTTTTATTTATATCGTCTACATATCTAGTAAATCTGTTAACTTCATTATTGTTTTATTTAAGGGGGAGATAGAGCGAGCGAGTCTCGGGGGATACCTGTCGCGGTACGTCCAAGTAATTTGCTACGTGCACTCGTTTAAGAGTCAGCCGCTTAATTTTTCGCAGTTCCGTTTTTGTTGTAGCGAGATTTAATTCAACTTCCCCCAGAAGATTTAAGACAATTCGTCTTACGGGAATGCCAGTGTTTTTATATTATCATTATACATGTAATGCGATTTATTTTCCCCTCCTTTATATTATTTACACTTTTAAGTTAATAATGAATTATGTAAATTATTTTTTCAAACAATTGCTTCATAAAATAATAGAGAATTTTCAAAGCAAGCATCATTCCGGTTTACATTCAAAGCGGCTATCCATCAAAGGCGAGCATGCGATATCGCGAGCTAGTAACAGCCACCATTTGTCAGTAGAACTAATATCTGAACAATCCCCGCCATTATTTGCACGGTCTTGTACAGTTATAGTCCGTCCAACACCATTATTATTCAACGAGTTGCGTTAATTCAATACTCGATAAATTTCGACAACAAACAACGCAAAGTTGCATCACGAGTGTTTGTGTTAAGCGTTCATAGCGTAATATTGAGTGGCGAGTTGCTGCAGCTAGACGTGCACCCGTCACGTGTCCCCACGAGCTACGAGTAAACAATGCGGATATTAGCCGCCAAGGATGCGGGGGCACATTGATTTCGTAGGCTATTCGTTGATGTTTGGGATCATTATTGTGTGCATACTATGATTTACCGTCGTTCAATGTTTGTTTTGCGTGTTCGATTAGTATTGCGATTTTAAAGACTATGTATGCTGTTTCGATGAATAGGTACCACAGTTTTTTATAACTTTGAATTCCCAAATGATTTTTTATTAAAATAATTTTGCCGTTGCAATTCTCTAAAACTTACTAAATAAAATAATTCTGCATCAAATTCACTGGTTATTTTCAGTTTTGCTAGAGTATGTGCATAAATTATGCTGTATATTAAGTGTTACAATGCAAAACAGAGAGAACTTATAGTTCGTAGGCGCACGTCTATCGTTTGGAGGTTTGTAAACAATGCAACTACTGTCAGCAGTCTCTCGCAACGTTACTTCTATCTTGGAATATTTATGTATTTATGAATAATATTTGTTTATTTATATTAAATTAACATAATATTTAATATCTTACAATTAAAACGGCATCAAAGTTATTCTATTAAAAACAATTCCACGCTTAAATATGAAATTAGTATAATAATCTTTATTGGTTTGGAAGCCATTAAACTTTCAACATAATTAAAATATTAAATTTTCTCCACAATCTAAGTTTGTTTAGCTTTAAAATTATTTCTTTGTTGCTAATCGAAAGACAGAAAGACGGAAGGAAACTCAATAAAATGAATCAGAACGAAACCATTCTTCGAGCAATAGCTTAAAGAAAAAGTTTTAATTTGTTTAAATATTTTCGTGCGTCGGAGTTCCCTCGCCGCTCAAGTTTCGCGCCTCGGCATTAGCTCGCTCAAGGCGGCCTAATGGGAAAAGCCACCTGGCCTTAAAGGCGACATAACAATTAAGTTGAAGAAGAAAATATTAGTTGAGCTAATAGAGGCACTCAAATACACTCCTGCCCTTGCCCTCCATAAATAAAGGAATACACCCCTTGATGACGACAGTGCCTTAGCAAGTTTACCGTATTTACGTAATGATCCTCACAAGAACAAATTCTAAGAGAAAAGGAACGACGTTTTATCCCGGTGTTGTTATAGGAGAATTGATTGGGAGCTTCACGAAATAATCTCGGAAAGGGATTAGTTTTCTTTGGAAACTTTTGGGCTACAGCTCGGGACTTCCTTATTAACATTCCCTTTCGAATATTTTATCCACAAGGAATAATTAAATTTCTTTGATTACCTACGGCAATGTCGGCCTTTACAAAGTATAATAGTATATTTAACACATAATTTTATATTAAATTGGAAAGTCTGATCCAAATGATCACATATAACAATAAATTACATTTTATTTAAATTCGTTATAAAGAAAATTTAAACGATTAAACATTAAATATTAGCTCATGATCGCGCTCATCAGAGACTAAATTTTATCAACAATTATGAAATTCTCAAACCGTGAAGAATCAGTGAATAAAATATGAGCAAAGTTTAGCAAAACCCGAAAACGTTTTTCGTATTTGAATAATCACTTTATCAAACAAAACTCGACCGAATCCGCTTCATTACTTATTAACCTGTGCTCGAGTACGGACAATAATACTGTCAAGTATAAAACAAAATAAAAAAAATAAATTTCATCTCAATATCCATTAGATAGAGTTCAAATTGTGACTTTGAAGGAGAGTGAATTCGTACAAGTATAAGGGTTGGATACATTTTTTCTAGAGACAACGCCGAAAAGTGATGTCTCTAGAGAGCTGTAACCTCGTCAAGCTCTCTAGAGATAATAATAGGTATTATATTATATGGCCCCGAAAATCATGTTTAATTATAATATACTAAATGCACTAAAATTAACTGATATAATAATGTATATTCTGTGTTAGAGGATTGTAAAAAGAAAAATGAATAATGTTGCTCGTCAGTCAGTTACGGTTGAAAGTTGATAGCTTTTTAAGTGTCATTTCGATAAAAAAAATTGGGAGCTTCGAACGTCTTTAATTACGACACTTGCTTGATCACGCGACCTGAATAAAAAATTTGCTATGACCCGCAAAGCAGGCCCCGATGTAAATGATTAGGGTATTTCGTAAACTTTATGAACACTTCAGAAGTTAGGACGAGGCCTGTGACCGAGGAGGTTCGATGTTAATTACCAAGTTAAAAAACTGCAACTCATAATAGACAGTTTGGACGAAAGATGAATGATGTGTTGAATTTTTGCTTTAACTTATTTACCGCAACATTTTCCCGAGAGTGTGGAGAGTACATTTTTGGATATCTGAAATGATTTTAGCGGCTCCTAAATTAATAAAACTTTCCTTTCCTAACTCTAAAATATATTTTATTAAATTAATGCTATTGTAACTAGAGGCTTTGTAAAAGTTTAAATTCCATCTTTTTTGACGTAACTTATTCATTCGTCCACGTTACTGACGCTCTTCATCCTCCAGCCTCTTATCTTGAGGGAAATGTCAACCATTGTGATATTTTATTATTACTGCTGAGACGCAACGAAGCGTCTGAAATTGTTAAATCCGTACAATAGAGGTTCCGTCGCCATGTTCAAGATGAGTGCGCAAAAGTTGAACAAGGATCTCATCCATTCCGAGAAGAGTACCTACTTCACGATTAATCGTATTATTTCTCGCGAATAAGAGGAACTGAAGGATCACAGTGGACGTTTAGAATTATTTGTACTTGAAGAGGCGGCCGAGTCGGGCGACCGAAGAGCACTCGCGTGCGTGACGAGGCGACGTCACGGTTTCACTTCCTCGGTACACTACTAATCTGCATATAAATTGGATAACAAGTATGACGTCGCACTATCGCTACCAAGTAACCCTAAAATCGCTCGAAATCCGATAAGCCTCGCTGTGGAAAGCCCTAATCTATATAAGTTTGGATGACCCGGATCAGAATAGACCTAAGACTATTCTATTATGTAAATTTATTAGAGAAACAAAAGTTTTGGTTACCCAGTATGGCCAGCACTGCCTTGAAACTTTGCTAATATTGATTAAAATGTACATTTAGTTATGCGACGTGTTGAAATCTGTTTTAAATTGGTAATTACACGCTTTATAATTATATTCGCATACTTATTTATGATATTGAGTAGTAAATAATTTTGTATTTCCTTTGAATAATGCGCAAATGATAGTTATTTGTTGGTTATAAATTGTGATGATATTGTTTTTAATGTAATATATATTAAAAGTGGTTTTAATACGTAATGCGAGTATACATGGACACCACGTGCAAGTAACGACAAAGCTTCATAAACATTAGCACAAATCGTGGATGTTTCGTTGCCGACCACCACAGCTGTTACTAAGCTATCGAACCGCCTTTTACATGTATTATAACATGTTTTATGAAATGTAATTAAAAATACAAAAAAGTGCTATAAAAAATAACTAAGTATTTTAGAGCTAAATAAACTTCGTAATGCTACTTAAAGTAAAATTTTTAAATTCAATAATTATTCATTTGTCCGCGAAAGTAGAGAATATTGGCAAGTTGAGAGAGTTTCTCTTCCATTGACATTTTGTCGAAGTTTTTTTAAGCGGGCCTCTATTGAGTGCATGTAACTTTCCTTTTAAGGGGCAACTAGCTCGAAGTAATGTAAAGTTAGTGTGATTGGCCAATAGACCCTTTTGTATTACTTTTTCCTTAGAATTTGAAGGTTTCTACTTACTAATTCAATTGTTTAAATAATTCAAGTTAATTAAGTTTTTGTTTATTTTTCCTATTTTCTGACACCCTGGAGTTTATAGTACAAATTTTGATCAATAACAACAACGTATTAATTATTTTGGAGCAAATATTTGTATTAATAATTATTTCCGAACGAAGATTTGCGCGCTCAAGCCGTTATTCTCCACTTTTCATAAAGCTCATTAAAAGGTTTGGTTGTTTACATTTGTTGTGATGGCTACTAAGGCCATTGCCTTCAAAAACGTTATTTTCATAAGATGCCAAGCCCTGTTCTGACCCAGTTCCTTTTAATCCATCGCTTACCTATAACGTTTTATTGGCAATGGCCCATTACGACCTACATTATCAACATCATCATCCGATTTTACTATTTCCAGTCACGTAATCCCGAACGACGAACATAAACCATACAACACTCGAACACCTCTATGAAATTGCGGATTCTATTCAATTTTGTATGAATAGAAAGCTGGAAGAGGAATAAGGCTGCTCAAACTTTTTCAATATCTTTTTCGGTCATAAAATATCATGTAATTTTACATCTCTTCTAGTTATTCTTACGAGTACTTTTTATGTTCAATACGCTTAGGAATCAACTCGCCAGACATAACATGAATAGGGAAATGAGTTATTGTAGAAGCCTCTTCCGAGTGACGTGTGAGCGATGTCGACGCTTTACGCCGACCTCTAAATTTAACCAGTCGTTTTGTACTTGCCTCGAGGTCACATTAAGCGGATTGCTAACGTCAATCAAAACTCTTCATGATAACAATATATAACGTAGGCTTTCTTTATGTTCTACCATAATGGACTATTTTATCTACATTCTACAATGACAAGAGCCTATTTTGTGTTTTGGTTCAGGTAATGCATAAGATTTTCCAAGCGGTTGATCATGGTTACAGGGTACGATCGAGATGTACGCGCTAGAAAGGGAGGCAGCCGCCACTGATAAATTACAAGCCTTAAAACCGGTGGCAGGTAATTCGACGCCAAATTCCAGAGACTCTCAGCCCTCAGGCCCACGTGGAAAAGTTAAAACGATTACTTGTAATTTATGTCCACGGGCTACGATAAAATGGTACCATTTGTTCGTTTAAGTACATGTGGGAAAGATATTGTTAAAAAAAAAAGAAATATGGATTTAATTGATAGAAATCACGAAGTTTACGATGTTGTGAAATGAGTTGATTAATACTTGTGAGATGATGCGGCAAGAGGCATAGGGAGAGGGGGAGGCATCTTTCACATACACGTAACTGATAAATCGAGGGCCATCTATCATGTGAGACCGCACCACGTTGCATGCGAATTCACGTTTCGCGGCGAATGCGTAAACAAAACACGTACCAAACAGGTTGTTTAGGATATTACCATTATACCATCAAATCAACACTATCATTGCTATGAAATTGCCTGTAATTTATAATATGAACAATGAATATAACATGACCGTTTTAAGGGCAGACCACATACGCACTTAAAAGCGCACGCTTAGCACGCGTGATCTAGCCATAAATTGTAATAAAAACAATTTGTAATATTAAGTTGAAAAGGCGAATTGCGATAAACAAAGATGCCTTATTCGTGCGCAAATATCTATCCGTATCTACGCCGATGAATAATAAATTTCGATTCTTCTTCGAGCTCTTACGAGAGAACGTATAAATAAATACCTTTTTAACATAAAATAAAGCATGCCAATAATAATATGTAGTAGGGTGTATCAATAATGGGACGAAAGCTTTATTATATACGAATATAGATTGATTTTAAAGTTATCGTTATTTTTTTTTAGAAGTCTATACCCCAGCTATTGCACACAGGTACTGAGCGCCTAATATATGAATAACATTGGTCGGCGAGATTTGAACCTGGGTCTCATCTATCGTGAGTTCACGTCTTCTACCGCTAGACCATGGTCGATATTATCAATATCATATTATGGTAGGTATAACACAAGATTAGTGAAAACAGTAGAAAAACGTAGTTTATAAATAATAAACCCGTGCAAGTATTAGATCTGAAACAAATTTTCACGTAAAATAATTGTTATGCGTGTACATGAAAATGTACTTTAAAACAACGACGATAAGGTATAAATTGTATTATTATGATCTATTCACGTATTACCTATAAAGATTTACCGTTGCGGTGTAAATAGCATGATTTATGAATGAGCTTGTAACAGATATTGGATTACTTACTAAGCTGTGCGGTTGCATAGATTTCACTTTTGGAATTTAGAGTTGAATACCTACCTACATTTGAAATCATTTGAGCAATGCGACGGTGATTTGTGTTGCATCGTTATCGAACAACGCTCTTTGTAATGCGCTATGTTCTCAGAATTTATGGACTTTCCAACATAATATAAAAGACGTAAAATGTTTTCCTTGGGCTAGGAAAATTAATTTGAATCTAATGTTTTCTGGTGAAAACTTAGACAATTTTCTAAATATGAATACAGAGTAACTATTAAGTTGTTAATTCCGTTGTCTCTGCCTATCCCTGTGGGAAAAAGCATGACAATTGTTGTTGTTGTGAATTTTATATCAATAAAATAAACAGGCAGACTAATGGTCATTAGCAGAGTCTGCCGTCCCACCCGTGAAGTGACCTTGTCGGGTTTCGGGAACGTGCACGGACAATCTGGATGGCGCACATTCATCTCCTCAAGCTGCTGCCTGCATAAATTTATCTGTGGTAGTAGTTGTTTCCGTTCATGGACCGCACTCAAGCTTTACACCAGGCGGGGTGTTGTCGTACAGAGAACTACATTAAAAAAACATAAACTGCAGTTTATCGTCATAGATGCATCATGATACATTACAAATAAGTTTTGAAATATTGTTAAGGCAGAATGTGTACGTAACTTGAAATAAATAGTAAATCTGACTAAAACGAAATGCATCAATTTTTGTTGAGCCACTTTATAGGCCACACACACACTCCTGTAAACGGCGTGAAACGGCAATTTTAAAGGTAAACATTGAATATATCTGGCAGGCGCACGTGCGCAGCGATTACTCAGTACCCAGTTTCCACTCGGTCTAAGGAGGCTGCATGGTGACGCTTTTAAGGTATTACCATGAATAATATATACCTACCCACTGAGATTGAAATGTCGGATTCACGCCCTACGAACGCCTATCATCAGCTTGGCTGCTTACACGTTACATATTTAGATGTGTTTTGTTCACATTTAAAATATTATAACAAACATAAATGTATTGTAATATTAATTAGTGAGTCTAATCGAAGCGTAAATTGTAATCGATCGCTCTGTCATATAAAGACGGTATAAAATACTAAATAAATTAACGACTTTAACAAGCCCAGACATAATAATTAAAAGATCTAAGGAGAAAGTAACAGTATAATTTTGAAAATTACTTTCGTTAAATAGCCTTCTCTTCTTCGTATCTTAGTGTAGAACGGAAGCGCCACAAATTGCTGCGTTAAATATTTAATTGGGGAATAAAACGGATTAAAATGAACCTTAGAGTAAATTTAATTTATTACCTAAAAAAGGTGAAACTAAAACCATGACGACCGAATTAAATTGTAAATATATTAATTAGATAATTAAATGTTAAGTTTCGAGATATATTAAGGGAGACCTTCGACCTTTTCGACCTCCAGAAGTGTACAAAATGAGAAATCAAATCCCGGGTCTTATTTATGACCTGGACTTGGGGATCTTTCCTAGTTAGCCGAGATAAGTCCCCATAATATACATAACAAAGATTATACTGCCAAGGACGGCCACCTTGCTCCATCTCGTTTCAACTAATGATAAGATCTTCATTAATCGCACATCTCATTCATCGTATGCGTAGAACGTTGATGTTCAACCCATATAAACAACACATATCTGTAGAGAACAATAATTAAAATTAAATGAATTTCTTAATAATTTCTCTGTTACGCAGTGGGTTAAGCTCTAGTGCACTATTAAGCACGCGGAGTTTGATTCCTGGTCGAAACAAATATTTATTTGTAATATTTTTAATAAATATTATAAATAAAAACCCATGAAGAATATAATATTATTTTTTTAAAAGTACTTGATTCTCGTTTAGGTATTATGAGTTTTTGTTCTTTATCATACGAACAGGTCAAGGCGTTGTCTGTTTTTATTTATATAAATAGTAAGAATAAACTATTATATATCTAATGTAATTAATATGTATAATCCGTCTCATGTCCACCTCTATCGAATAGAAACACCAAATACTTAGAAATACCGAAGCAATAATGCGGAGTGTTGCGTCGGCGTGCTAGCTTCGTCCGTAATCAGATTAATTAGACGATTTTGCGGGCGTTATTAAAAGTTGAGCCGACTAAAGCACGACTCTGTTACCTCCGCCAAGATAGCAGGCTTATGCTCCGCGTATTCTACTTAGTGGATATTATACGTGTGCGGGGAATGCTCTTTAATGTTTTAGTATTTTCGACTGAGGTTGCGAACTCGGTGCCGTTTTGTTTGTGCGCCGCAGTGGGCGGCTCGAATAATTCACTTAAGCTTAACTGGGAAAGATAATTAGGATTCTACCGTCGGTTGATGCAAAATGAACGCGAAAAACAAGGTAGAGAAGATTTTTAGCGCTCATTCAGAAACTGAATTTTATGTTTGCAAATGAAAAGTCTGAATATTTTTCTTTTTTCTTTTACATAAATTAACATGATAAAAACTTTTCTTTTTATTGCTACCTCATTATAGTTAGTGTAATGGTTGGTACTACAAATTTTATACAATTCCATTCATTTTGTTTCGTGGACAAACGAGAAAACTTTTGAGGGTTTTATATAATACAAAATATGTTAATAAATATCTATATGGCAACTGTAGCTTAGTTTTAATATAAAATATGAAAGAGAAACCATAGTATGAGAGGCATAGAAAAGGCTGTGTCTAACTGAGGTAGTGCTTACGGACCGATGAGCACCGTTCGCGCGACCGAACACGCCCTGTGTGCTGTCAGTCATAAAAAAACTATTGGTTGAAATTCATAGAGCGGCCTCTAAACCGATAATATGGCCACATGCATTTTGTGACTCCAGAAATAGCAAAAACAATGCACTTATCACATTATTCTTTCAAGACCACGGTTCAATGAAAAAATACAATACCGCCGGAGCTTCGCATGTACCAATTTTTTATTTATTTATGTTGAATAAACACAAGAGTTTTAGTTGTCTATATTAATATAAATACCTAATAATAATGTAATGCGTAATTGTTAGAATATTAGTAATAAATAAATAAATAAACATTAATTAATATGTATATGTACTTTCCCAAGCCTGAACAGCAATAAGGAATCATGATACGAGATTTTCTAAAACTTTATTTATTTTGTTTATCAGTAAATTAAATTTGTTATCACGTTCTCTCCAAAACGTAAAGACAATCGTGTAAAATGTTCATAACGGGTCATTTAATGTATAAGGTTTCCGCATTCCGCGGGCCATTATCGTCAGCCAAAATGGACAGTCCGGCAGACTATAGCGACCCCTTGAGAAGGCCAAAGGGTTCGGTTTTCGTAGGCACTCAATAATTGAAGTCGTTGAAATTCCGAACGGATTGTTGTGGCGGCACCTGAGGAGGTGCGGAGGGGACATATTTAACGAGAAACAATAACGTTAATGTTTATTATAATGCCCGATTTATTGCCGATTCTCATTTACGGTTCATGGGGCGAGTTAAATTCACGCGGGGTTATTAACGCGCCGCACGCGCTTCGCAGTCGAATTTACTGCGCGGTCCGGCTTAACGGCTGACTGTAGCTTAATTAAAACTAAAACGACTCTGCAAATACATTGATCAGCCTTTGTATCGGTTAGCCTTAATCAAGTTGCGTCGGAGGATGGTCACGTTTTGCACTCAATTGTATGCTACAAAAGGCAGAGGACTTATATTGCCGATAAGTTTAGAACACTGACAATCAATAATAATTTCATTAAATGGTCATTAAAATAATTGTGGTCTCCCGTAACTGAGGTAATAGCACGCGTGCCGTAGTAAGCTCGCAATTATTAGAGTTCATTAGTATCGAACTCATATTTTTCCCTTGTTAAAGTTTTATTGCGTGGCGAAACTATTTCAGGGGTCGTGGCAACGTTTAATCCGATAATATCGCGCCATGTGTAGTGTACGAGTTGGTAATCGAGTTTTCTTGTTTGTGTGACCTGACCAAACACAGATTATTTACTTTTGACTAGTAGTTGATTTTTAATGGGAACTCGATACTTTTTTATATTGACCTCTATTTAATGTTGGGAGTCAATTTGTCAATATAAACTTAACAAACTACTCATTCGTTGCATTTGAACATAACATTGCATTTTTAATCGAATACGATTAATAAATCTATTCATACTTTATTTTGGGAAGGTATAGTTAAGCGAATTTAGGTGCAAATTCCGCCAGCATGATGTGTTAATGAAGGGGAATACATTATTCAGGTGGTGAATTATGCTGTAGCATGTAAATTTACATTTGCACCCCATAACGTACAATTACTATGGCCTCGGTTCCTAGAGATCGAATTAAACAATAATCTAATAGCTTTATGATTATTGGTGTAAGACAAATTAATGTTGTTGTGTATAATAATATGTAGGGATATTGCTTTAAATCGTAGCCATAATATTGTACAAAAGTAAAACAACAGTTTTATCATGAATACAATTTCTATTGAATTGCTGCTATTGAAACATTGTTGCTGTTAACAATATTCTATGCGGGTGTATTGCCAATAGGAAAAGATAGTCGTAAAAGCTACTCGTATGTGGCAATCGCTGAAATGTGTTGCAATGCGAATTCGCATCTAGCATTTTTAAATGATTACTATTTTCTCCCCCTTCCCTTATTCCACTCATAACAATTGATTGCTCTCTGCACAATCGGACCGCAACTCGATGCACGCACAGCGATACTACAACGACGCGACGGCGACGCCCGGTTCGCTACAAAGGACTGTGAACTAATAAAAAAAAAAGTACAGAACGCTCCGTCGAAGATTTTCATTATCCCGACAAAGGGTGGCGAGTTCTCTTTTTGTGGATGACGGTCCATAATAGAGATATTGTTTTATAAGGACTCTCCTTCTCATTAATTTATGATGAGATATCTTAGCAAAGTAAATCATAATTAAAATATATATTAAATAAGATAGATATGAATTTCGATTATATTATATTAATTTAACAATCAATGAAATAAAATTAAAAAGCGTCCATAACAAAACGTATTCATTCGTCGGATATGTAAAATGTTAAAACATTCATCTACATATGAGTGTGCACATCGGAATTCATGGCGAATGCAGTGCACACAAAACTGTCGCGTCACCAAACACGATGCCGCTCTATGTTATTTTGATTAAAATAAATAAAAATGTATATAGCGAGATGACCAGTTGCCTTTTTTTTACTATTTAAAACGCTTGATCTGAAATTACGAATAAATGTTCTGTTATTAATTATACTACAGCTAGAATGTATTAGCAAAACCTAACCTAATCTCTTTAACAATATTTCAATAAAATTTATAGCAAACAAATACCGTGTATGCAAACGTCATAAATTTATCATGACGCACTTGGAATACGGAAACAAGGCAACACTCTAAAACGGCATCTCCATTCTAAACGGAAGTCGTAAGAGTATCGAGTAACAAATCGTAGAGAAAATCTAGCTCTTGGCCGAGCTCCAGTTGAGAAGTGATCATATCTGTCAATATTCCTTGAGTATGCGATGCGTTTAGTCACAGTCCTCTATTTGGATATTTCATATATGTTTTTCTTTTCTACAAAATAGAAATGCAATATCCTTAACATCAGTTAAATAAATTTTTCTATAGATACATAATTTGCTTTGCATTTTAAAAGCAATCTTATTGTATTTAAAGCAACGCTTATAAGCAATTATTAGAAAGTCAATGATTTACTATCATGTTTAGAGATTCAACGAATTAATTTAATAACTAAAATATTTTCGGCGTCTAAAACAACTTTTTAATTAAAGATAATCAGACTGAAATGTCAGCCATAACGAGATGTCACTAAGTTAAAAGCTAACTTTATAATTTGGATGAGGCTCACTGTGACGCGGCGTCGCCGGCAACAACACATTTTATTAGTAATTATGGCAAGTGGTAAAACTTAACTTTGTAGTTGAGTATTTGGTTTAAGAAAATGCACATTTGTGGAGTTTGTAGTCGCGGAATGGATTCTAGTTTAAAACATAAGGGGTGCTTCACTTGAACGTAGTTAGGTAATATTACTCTCGTTACACTGGTGCTGGTCTGTACCACTAATATAAAGTTATTTTATATAAGTTACATTATACCTACTTTGTGAATCTTTATCCAGGTAACTTTAATAATGTTTATGACTGATTAGAATTACAACGTTTGTTTTATTCGTTTAAATATTACATTGTAAGAATAAAAAAAATACATTTCACCTGTAACCACTTTCTTTGTTAGAGTGAGGTCCGTGAACAGATAAAACTGCAACCACAGCAGAATGTAGACTAATAAGTATGCATCATCTAGATCGACAAGGCAGACTCTTCTTGTCACATATACACATTAGATGCGATCATAATAATATTTTCTTACAAATAACTTAAAAATTCCCTTATTAAAATTAAAGTGAAAAAAAAAGAGAGATGTATGAAGTAAAAATAACGTGTCAGAACAACTGCCAATATGAAATGAACGCTCTAGGTAGCAAATCTCTAAAGGCTTAGAAATGTGCATTTTATTCAGAAAAAGGCACGCAGCTAGTTGCAAAGACAGGTAGAGTGGTTGTCGGAGACGTGACACCCCGTGTGCATTAGGCGAATTAAAAACACGCTCCTTACACCCTCTTTATTTGTTCAGTACGTAAAATTGTGAGTTGAAATCAAACGTTTCGCAGACGCCCCGAGCATCAAAGAGTATGAAATGAACACGTTTACAGTGGAAGGCATTCGAATACTGACAGCGGATGAGTTTGGGTAGTGGTTAATCAGGATCATTGAACGAGAAATAAGTTTTACTTAATGTAATGAAAATGTTTTCGACTGACAAATACCTCACCGATTCTACGTAGATCGTACATAACTAAAATTGTGGTCGAATACAACAAACCACCATTATGAGTATTAAAGCCTTTGTACTTATAACATAACTACAAGTAAGCAGTGCCATGTTTTCGGCGGTTCAAACATTAAAACCACAACGTAGTTTCAAATACGAAACTCTACATTTTCAAAGCTGTAACTACACATTCACATTTGTTACGCACAGAAAACCTTCGACAAGAATTACTAAGGTTAAATGTAATAAATTTTACTTTAGCCTCAAAACAATGTGGCCGTGCGTTTAAGATGTTCGATAGGAGCTAGAACAGAAACCTTTTGTTTCGTCGATGTCTACTTTATTTCGTGTAATCCATTAAGACACATGACGAATAGACGGTATAGGCGGAGGGATTTCATTGACAGCGCCCTTAACCGGCCGAACGCCGTAGCTAAGATATGTAATGTGTTTACGAACCCCTTTTTGTACGACAGTTTGGGAACGGGATGTGGTTTTCTAAAAGGCTATCTGTTATGATTTCAAACAAGACCCTGTCAGACAGAATGGCTTTTGTGTTTTATTTTGTGAACCAAATATTTAAGACCCTTGTGCGCCCATCGAACACATTTTAGTATAAAGATATTAACTGCAGAGTTGTGCTGTAAATAACTATTTAGATATACACTCGCAGCTTAATTCTGTGGTAGATAAACGTATTAGAGAGAAGGGGAAAGTAAGAGGTTGTAGAAGATGTTTTGTAAGCTCTTTTAAGTGTTTATAAACATATCAGTAAATATTCGTACGTGTTTATCCATTTGATGACACAAGCAAGTGTACAAATACGATATATAGAAAATAATTTTATATATGTAATATGTCTTATGTCAGATAATGTATCAAAGTAATTTTTCGAATTCCTAAACAACAGTAAAGGAAAATAATAAAAAACATCGATGATTTAAGAGCCTTTTACTACTTTGCGCTACATTTTTCATTATTAGAATAAATCCTGAAGCTGTCCTATGTAATAGAAATAAATCAGGTTCACGGAACTTGTAAAATTGTTTTATGTTTTCCTCGGAAAGAAACAGAAAAGTAATAACTTCTCAACCAATTACAACACTCTAGTTACATTAATCCAGTGAACCCCGCCATTTCCACCAAAAAGAAACTTTCAAAACAACTTACCCTCGGAAAACAAGAAGATTCCCAAAAAAAAGCATAAATATCAATGGTGAAGAGGGCTCGAAGCGATTTAAGCCTTAAGTAAGTCTCTAGGCTTGAAGGAGACAGTAAATTGGTAAATCGTGAGATAGAAAAAGAAAGTCACTGGATGCGTTTTACGACGGATGATACTGAGATTGGCCTTCCCGAATGATCAATATGATACGCCTGCCAGTAAAAAATATAAAAGTTTTGTCGAATGACCGGTCCCCATTTATATTGTAAATAAAGTGGCTATTGAAACTTTATTAATTTAAAATCATATTGTTCAATTTTTATAGCTGTAGCCGATTTTAATATGTAACTACGCAACCCTAATTAAATTAAGAAAATTATTTGCTTACGCAAGTATAAAGTAGATGATTAAGCGTTTCCAACACCCGTTCGTTCCCTAAAGACTAATACGTTGTATGGCATAATTACTTTAGGCAAAACGGTGCGCCAGTTTAGGGCGAGATGAAGAAGAATCGCAGGTGTAAATGGCCGCCTATTGCGCTTTACATCACGACGACCGCTCATTTTCTACATAGCAGTTTACCTCTCACAGTAAAATGTAATTTAATAGTAAGAAAATTAAGTTGAATTTGGCTTTTCGTATTTAATAGTATACAACTATTTCCTTGTGCTACGATTGTGGTGTAGTTGCGTTCCGGACAGCAGAACATTTAGAGCCAATTCCCGGTTGGCTTGTTGTATGAACAATTAAGTGTGCTAACCTGCCCTGCGCGGGAAGAAACCTAATGAATGTTTACTGCTACTAAGTGGTATGTCTAATGCTTGTATTGTTGAGAGCATTCGACTTGATTTGCTACTAATTATATGTTTATACTTGTATATCCTAAAATATACAAAATATTCCACTACCAAAAACAAATTAACGCTCTTTTAATGTCACAATATTTTGTGCTTATATTTATGAAATGGTGATCCTACTTTTGAAAAGTAACTAATTTTTCTAGATATTATAAATATATACCTGGGTAGGTACGTAATAGACATAAACATTTAAAGAACAATCGCTGGTTCCATAGAGTATAACAATATGTCTAAGTTTTAACAAAAGGTTTTCCCATAATGAGCGTTGCGTGCGGCGCGTCAAACATGTAAGCAAACAATTTAGGTACGGCTGAGTAAATACGAAATAACGTAGCTAGAGCAAAGGCCCTCCCCGTTGCGGCTTAGCGAAGAAACGGAAGACGGTATCCTACGGGTAGGCGTCACTTCGAGTTTCGTCAGTACGTCATCTCTTTAACACAATCCAGCTTTTGTTGGTAATGAAATATAAATAAATTTCAGTCATAATCCTTAATACTTAGTCGTTTTATAGCATTACGGTAAATAATACTATAACGTAATATAATAAACTAAAGTTAAATAATATATACTTATAGATTTTTCACAAATATACACGGAACAGATTAAATTAAATTATCAAAACGTCCTTAGGCAGATTTCCTGCATCTAAGTTCCGGAAACATGCTAAAACTTTAATAGCAATGAAACAAAGGTAGGCACAAAGGGTATTAGATACATTGTTCTATGTAGTCTTAGGCAAAACCAACTTCTCTTTTCGTTCGTACCGATATTGATTATATCTTTCAACATATAATTTTAAATAATATGTCTCCAGCTTATTTTAACAGTCTCGTAACAAACTCGTACAAACCAAACAAACCCACATAATTAAAGTAACTTAAACTATGTGCATATAGTACAATACGTGGCGCAGGATTGTGCATATATTAGCGTCTTGTCCTTTGGCTACATGGCCACATATCTTGGGGAAGTTCGTCCGAGGCGAGCGACGATTTACATTACTTCCGAAATAGTAAGGCGAAGTCGCCAAAGCGTAGAAACAACTCTGACATATAAGCCATGTAGAATGTATTAACCACAAATGTACAAACTATTCCAGAGTTGTAAGAACATGTTCCACAATGTTGTGTACTTTTAAAGAGGCTACATTACTTTACAAACAAATTATCAAGCCTCACATTTCCGAATTATTATAATACACGTCGGGTACGTGTATTATATACGTATAATAATTAACAAATACATGAAATGGATATAATTTACATGTCTACACTGACGGAATAAACAATGACAACACGAAAAACGTTTTATATTGTATACGATATTTTGTTTCTCAAAAAATAACAAGTAATCACAAAACATTATCTCCTTTTAAATTTGTTAAATATTAATCATGATTATTATTTGTCATAATTATTATGGCGGCAAACAGATACCTAGAAGCAAACTTACTTAAGTAAGTAAATATTAGCAAATCGCGAGACACGATACAAAGGTTAACAACAAAGCCATACTCATTTACACTAACGAGCTCGAAGCACTATCTAATCACAGCTCAGTTGCCAAATTACGCGGCTGACTGTATTGGTGTGAGTTAACTTTAATCTCTCGTGATGTTGCGCTCACTGAGCCTACTAAAGAATTAGACTAGGGGAGGCGAACTCGAGACATCACACTTTTCCTCACGTCTCTTAAGGATTTTGATTATGTCACATTAATGACATTACCCATCGTGATATCGTTGAGCGAAGTATTTCACGAGTATAATCTTTTCAAATAAATAAATTATGACTTTACTTTCTTTATATAATAATAAATAAAATATCTCCAAGTCTTATGTTATTACTTTTATGAATATTAGTGACGTTAGCGCGCCAATTCCTTGCGAAAGGTTCCCGGTTCGATTTTCGGTCGAAGCAAAATTTCAAAAATATATTATTCAAAATATTTTTTGTGTATTCGTGTTATATGTTTATTGTTTTCTTGTCGTGATATCCATAGTACAGTGATCCATATCCGTGATAGTACAGAATATAGTTTGAAGTTCGGGATTTATTGTAGATATTATGTAGCTATTTTTAGTTAGTTATTCAGTTATCTATATAATATAATAATACGAGTAATATTATAAAATTTCAGTAATATGTTAATATACGTGTATTATACATACATATATTATCCAACGCGTTGTTCACAATGTTCGTCGCTTGCCGTAAAGCACCGCGATAAGTGAGCCAACACAAGCTTAAACCATAAGGCGACCCGCTAAAGAGGAACAAGTTCCGTACAAACTTTTCAAGAAGAAACTATACTTTAATCTAAAAGACATTAGGATCATTTTTATTCGTTTAACAATATTTGGTAATCTAATGTAACATTAGTTAGCTATTATCGTAATTTAAACCACAACATAAACCTATTTATATAGTTCCATAAAATTCCACTTGAATATTTGAGTAGTTATTACGTAGATTTATGAATTATTTTTATTTTATGACAACTCCATTAGTTACACCGGGAGATTATTTCAAAACTTTCCAAATCTTATTTACCTTCCCTTGTAATCCGTTAGAAGACATCGTCGTAAGTTTAGTTTTACGCAGCGACTAACTTATCACTTAGCCGCGAACAAATTAATCCAAGAAGGTTACCGACTTAATATAGGGACCTATCCGATAACTCGACAGTGCCGTCGCTTGTTCTTTATCGTCTTCGTCTCGATATGTCCGTAATTTATTCTTCAGAGAGCCAAATTAAATATAAAACGTCGTTGCGGTGTATCACTGAAAGTGACTGTGATAAATGAAGCCATTAGTAACGGGAGATATACTTTTTTCGGTTGATCCGACGGCGGCGATGAGCTCGAGGTTGCGGTAATCTTATGTTTGTGGACAATTTCATTAGAAAACGTTATAAGCGGTTAGTTGAGTAATGGAGTAACGTGATAGAGTGGCGCAGGGAACAATACGAGCAGAACGACAAATTTTAGTGATGTCAAACTGTGTCTTCGTTTCTTCGTCCCTAGATCGAAACCAAAAGAACGCGTCGATCTTTGTTCGAAATTAAAACAGGACGCGTTCGCCTTGCACAATAAAAACGTCCTATAAATCGCACCCGGCCGCTCTCGATGTGTGGACTGCTAAGGTTTATCGTTCCTCCTTGCGTTATTTGTGTCCTACACTTTAGAAGGTGGTCGTCGCCTGCGTAACTATTGATCGGGGCCATTATTGACAAAAATATATAATTTAGATGTCAACTTTACACATAACTTTTTACAACCGACGCAAATAGACATAAAATTTTATACCTTATTAAACTACAAAGTCGAACCTTTAAAAAAATAATAGAGAGCAATAAAGTAACATAATGATGTAAATAAACGCTGAACACAAACACTTAAGAGCGTTTTCATTAAGGAGCTACAACGTTGCATGTTTGTACCGACAGCGATTACTTTGGAGGAAAAACTAATTACGGATGACAGAGCGCGGCCGTAAAATGCGAGGGCGGTACACTGTGCGGTGTCGCGCTAACCAGTACATACACATTGAATTTAGATGCTTAACTTCAAAATTATTACTACGCACCAAACAATAAACACCAGAAAATATTATAAAGTAAATTATATAAATATCAAAGTATTATTACGATAATACTAAAATGAAGCAAATAAAACCACAATAAAATTATCGATGTCATAAGAATAAAGAAGCTCGACTGGCCAATAACATTGTTAGCTTCTATCTTAGTCGTATGCTTTGTGATTGGATGCTTTTATTAGTTCTCCTTTGATAGTCTCAACTGTTCTGCTGTTTTTACGAGGACTTCTGAAGTACAAGGAGGCTAAGTAATCACTTTGCATTAAATGCAACGTCGAGGGAGCCTGAGATCGCAAAGTGTAACTGAAGCAGTGAACTGAGGAGCTTTACATTGGTTTTATGGTTGAAATTGGATTACGGAACAATAGCAATACGTTCATATAATTGTTTTTTTTTAATCATTATTTTGCTTTTATTTTAAAGTAACTTTATTATCATACAAAGTATGCATAACATAATATGTATAGTGTACATTGTAAATGCAATAAAGTATAATATAACATAATAAATAAGGTCATAAATAGATTGTTGTCAGCTAGAGAAATAGCTAAGACCTTATCGAAATGCATTACGAGATCTATCGCCCCATCTACATTCATGTCGTTACAATGCGTCTCAGTTGCAAATATTTATTGCTAACACCAATTAGATTTTTACAACATTGAATTAACTGCTAAGGGACTTTTACAAAGATGCTTTTACTAATTCTACGGCCGTGGATAACAATAAAGCGCGCATTTTATTACTTTACTGTTGATGAAAGTAGGCCTTTAACTGATTTAGTAAAGGCATTGGAAAACATTTAAGAGTTTAATCGCATACTAAAATGGTTTAATGACATTAAAAACGTTACTTTTTCTCGATTATTTGCTACGTGATACCTTTAAAGTGTGAAATGTAATTTATTTTTCATTGTAATCTTATTTTTTATTTATTTAAAATGTAACTTTGAGGTTTGTACGATCATTTACTATTTATTATTATTATTTTTGTTGATCGGCAAATGACAACACTTCGCCTGATATTAAGGTCCATGCGATTTATAAATAGAAACAACTGCTACCACAGATAAATTTCTGCAGGCAGCAGTCGCCTCTGCTATGCCGGCTAGAGGAGATGAATGTTCACCACCCCGATTAACAGTGCACTCTCCTCTAGTTATACCTGGCTATTTCCGAACTGTTCCCGAAACGCGACAAGGTTACTTGAAGGGTGTGACATTCTAAAATACTACCCCAAGATTTCTTGTAATAATTATAGTTATTATAGCCTTTTTTTAACGAATTTTGTTAATATTTAACGAATTAAGTACAAATAACGCTTGAATTATTTCCTGTGGGTGTTCAGACAATATCCGAATCATATAGACATATTGTTGCCATATTGTATTTGTTTTAGTTATATCAACAAAAATGTCCTTAGTAACATATTTTCTTTTTCAATAAACTGTCATCGTGTCTACGTTGCTACGAAAGCTTATTATCGTAGCGCGTGGTCACTCGTAGCAAAATATTGTTGATTTTATTTGACATAATTTTTACTATTATATGAATCTATATTTTAATGCTAGAATTAAATTAAAACAATAAATTGAAAACGCTAAGATTCTAAACATAATGACATTTATGCTGAGATATACGTTGAGGTGGTGGTTTAAAAGTAGGGCTAGTACGACCACTTTTGAATGTAACACCCGTGAAGTGGCCTTGTCGCGTTTCGGGAACAGTATAACGAGAGGAGTGTGCACTGTCAATATAGATGGTGCATACTCGTCTCCTCAAGCCGACATGTAACTGCTGCCCATAGAAATTTCTAGCAGTTGTTTCCGTTCATGGACCGTACTCTAGCGGAGCATCAGGCGGAGTCATATACCGAACGAACGAATTATCTGCACTAATATATTATTACCTGTACTAGGATCGTTTTTGTCGCGAAATTGAGAATATAAACAATTAAAGTATATTTATAAACATTTAAATTTATATAAATTGTGCGAGTAAAATTTGAATTTTTAAAACTCTAAATTATTTCAAATGAACAGAGCTTCGAAGGTATTATAATTAGAGCTATTTGTAAGTCAGTGCTCGTATACCGGCGTCCGTATAATTCCATTAAGCTTCCACATTAGCATGGCGGGAGCAAGGCAGGTCGACGATGTTTGATCTGCGAGAGATGTCGCACACCGCACGTGATTTTACCATGTGCTTACTACATTCAACTAAGATTTCTACTTCAGAGTATACTAATCAAAAATAATATTTGTTAGCTATTTTTCAGTAATTATTGCATGTTTTATTAAATTATGATAAGAATTGTATTTTAAAAAAAAAATCAATAAATACATAACAAAGTAAATTTTGTTCTTAATTTAATAGAAATAGCAATATTGACATTATTGCAAGTTTCATACTAATCATAGGTCTACAATATAGTCACGACACCGTCATTTATACCAGAATAATCCGCCGAGGGCCATTTTCCAGTTCTCGTTTGTTGAAACGGTAAATCGCGGCGCATTATTCTAATTCGCTTTCACGATAGCTTTCGAAGAAGCTATTTATTTGCGTCGTAAGGCCGACCCGAAGGGGGGTAACTCAGAGCTACCCATTGTAAATCATCGCTCTTAGAATAATTTCAAAAATTACCACAAATTTCAAATATTTAAAATTATTAAAAATATATAATTAAAGGCAACTTTGAATACAAAAGCTTGTAAGTATTTTAATTAAATGATCTTTTGCGCCACAATTATTGAATATTGTATAAAGTGTATTTAGTATACCTTAAGATATTTCAGAAATAAAAACATGTGCCCGATGGTAACAAAGTTCTGCGTTATCGGAAAGGTATTTTGTATGAACGGTTTTCTACGGAGACCAGAAAATAGGATCATGAACCGAGCAGAAATAATAGAATAAACGGAAGAGAAAATATGGCCGAGTCATATTTTATGTACTGCATAAATTGTTGCTTTAAGGCGTGGGCACATTGTGTAGACGTAAGCGTCAAGTTTTTTTATTACTAACACATCGAATTATCAGCAGGGATCCATGATCTAATTCCTTCTGCCCCACTTCTGCTCAAGGTTGACGCATGCAAGGAATAGAATGCATCGCCTCACCCTTTAGATGTCGAAACTTTCTTTTCTTTCCTACTTCTTACAACCTGGGATCCTCCAAACGCATTGCAAAAAGGCATCTGCATAAGCCGGCACAGTGGTAGCAGTCGGCAGCAGTAGCAGTTATGGTGCCCACTGATGTTACAAGCGAATTGTGGTCGTATTACGCGTTAAAAAACTTTAAAAAAATATTTATTCGTGAGTGAATTTTCCCTATCGCTAGTATGTATTGTGTATACTATCTCCCCTTAAATTTATCTGGGTAAGTATATATGAACACCTATGTATATAGAACTTTAATTACAAAATTAAATTAAGAGAATCCACCACTTATTAGGTAAGGTTCAACGGTTGGGTTTGAAAGTAAAGGAATTTTATCGAAAAAAATGTTGAACAATTTGTCAGTCAGCTAGGCGGGGGATTTCAGCGACATGATCGTGCTTCATCATCGTTTTTTCGTCAAAGTACCTCGTCCCTCAACCTTCGTCCCGCGAACAGCCTTGGGGACTCTTATTACTCTGGATACAGCTACTATACACTTGAATGAACTTTTCCGTTAAAAATAACTTTAGTTCTCTTCAGCCACTTCTTAATAGCTACATCGAGCAGCTTTATTACTTGGGATACGCTGGCTTTTGTTTTCTCTCACAATACAACACGACTTTATGGCATTAGGGAATGTTGCGTTGTCGCTTTGATTCTAAGACTATAAAATCACAAATCGCCCATATCTAATGAAATTAATTTCTTTTATAAAAAGAAATATTATCAAATGTTGAATTTAAATGTAAAATACAAAGTTTACATATTATTTATACGGGTATAAAGGAAATGGTAATGCATTGATAGTAGAAAGCTTTGCACCACATAGAGTTTAGTTTCCGCCGGGGAGATTCGAGCTTTTGCGTGTGAAAAATGCCTTTTTATCTTGGGAATTCCTACAGTGATGCCGAACTCTTATATTTATAAGGTAAAACGAGAAATAAAGAAACCGAATAGATGGAAAAAAGGAAGAAGCGAACGGAGTTTGGGCGTTCGCAGCGGCTGTAGATCTCACTGATTGTGAGAAACGTCGTGCCACACCTTGAATTATTTGACAGTTTGAATTGTCACCACCTATTTCTGTTGTTATTTTTCGCCAATTCTCTCATACAGTGAAGTATAATGCGTAAGTGATAAAACAAACTGGAATTTGTTCGAATACAAGCTCACTTTTGTTTGCGTGTCGACCCCAGACGTTAACAATATAATAAATTGCCGGTGAGCTGAGGGTTGTGATAAAATGTATGGGTACGAAACTAAATATTTATTACAAAAGATTATAATTTATATTTTTCCAAAACAAATATCAGGAACATGTGAGCAGAAAATATTATGTAATTATATCTTTTCAAACATCTAGTAGTCACCATAAAATATAAGGTGCGCATCAGAAGCTCTTTTTCAAGTGAAATATTACCTTTCACGTGCAATTTCCTCCGGAAAGTGTCGGCGCGTCTCGTCCAATCAACATAGCCTTCGCCCGACGTCTAACTAATTATGTTTACTGTGTCCCCTCAAGCCCGAGTCTGTAGCATATTCATAGATTCGTTATATTAATATATTAATGTTCATGGAGATTGTTTATATAATTGATATATCATGATTTAATGTCACAAAACGATAATGCGATGCAAGCGATCATTCCATAGAGAGAGACCACGCACGATCCATTAATTACGACCACAACGCGCCGCGTGAGACGTCAACCGTGCTATCCGCCGGCGACCCCTCCTCGGCCCTCCCTCCGGTGCCGACCGGAGTTTCCTCATTGCCATTTATGCGAAAACCTCACAGTTAAATCCCAAAACTGATCTTTTCTCAGCGTTTTTTTTATAAAGCTGTCATAAAATAAATGAATTAGCATACCTAATTGTCCTTCGCAACGAGCACAAAAAAATAAAGAGCCCCTTCGCTGAATCCGGACGGATTTGGCCGAGGCAATCAAAATTGGGAATAATTTAACAACTCGGCCCACATGCAAAGCCGTGAAATAAAAAGTAACGTTAATATTTAGAACAAAGGAAAGTGTCGGAATAAAATGTTGAAATAATAAAAGATACCTACGTAGAAATAAATCAAGTTTACATACTTTGTTATTGAATAACAAATAATGTTTCATTGTGAATGCGTATGTGTTATATTATGCATGCTACGAGTGCAGCGTAAAGTAACATAATCAGCTTTTTCGTATTACATGTTTTTCGTTTTAATTTATTTTATTATTTTCACAAACGATCGGCTTAAAGCGCCCCATTGGTCCCGCCTTATAATAGGATGAAATAGTTGACGCGTGAAGCAAATTTTAGCCTTTTTATTTCAGTCTGTCATAATATTATGTTTTTCGTTATTTTCTTTTTGAAAAAAACCATCTCAAAAATATCAATATAAAATATAATATTGTTCGATATTGCATTTTTATTTAGTTGTTGAAGTTTTTCCTTGCCGTTTCGAGTACACGACATATCAGGACGTAGCCCGAAGCGACGACAATTACCAGCACAGTGCTAGACGGCTAATACAAATCGGCCGCCCCCGGCTGCGTTTATCCTAGCGATGCCCCCCGCGTCCCGAACCCCTCACGCTCACCCGGCGACCCCGTGAGGAAACTATTACATCATTGTTCTGCCGCGTTCCGAATCTATTTTTGTTCAACACTCACCTGAAAAACAATCCCTCGTCTAAAGGGAATAAGAAACACAATCCTTAAAAGTATTTGATGGACGTAACCTTTTTTATTGCTACTATTTTTGTTACTTTTATCAGTGTATACAAAAAGAAATGTGAAGAACGCAATTGTTCAAATTTCCTATACCTATGTCCAAAATATAATTACAGATTCTATATATATTTATTTTTCATATTTTCCAAGCACGACAAATACTAATACTTAAATATCTTGTATGTTTTCATAAAAATTGTAGAGCTCTTAGAGTTTTGTTCCTTGAGGAGTCATTAAAAGACATTGTAAAAGCAGTCGCAAGTATAATTACTTCGCCATTAGCCAAATATATTAAGCTCTCCTCTATTTTCTACTACTAGTCGATTCGCTAAATAAAAAAGTCTTAAGTGGAATTATAATAAAAAGTAAAAAAAAGTTTACATACAATATATGAACACTGTCCAAATACAATTATTTCATTAGCACTATTATTAATTGAACACATGTAATATTTATACGTATAAAAGAGACTAAATTAGAAGTTGCAACGTGTCGCTAGTGCAAAACGATTTGAGCCCTTCGTATACTTGTCAGCGTATAACCAAATTAGAGCAATTTAAATCAGGAAATTGGAAGAGCTATCGGGCGTCGGTACGGTAGGTGAGATGGAACCTGTAAACGTAACTGGCATTTCAAACATCCAACGTTTCGGCAGGCACTGCTAATGTCGGAATGCACGATGTATAACTCCTAGCTGCGAAGATAAACGATAACGGTGGATCGTTGTAACAAGTGATTGATATTCTGTCTCGAATGATATCCAGCAGTCGAATGAGAGTGCCTTTTATATCAATTCTGGATTCAAGATTGACCAGCATTTATTGTATTATTATCCCTATGATGTAGCTTTTTTAATTAGTTAATTTTATACATTCATGCTTTGATTGCATTTCTAAAATACTCGTATTTAGAAAAAGGATGCATAACTCACTTTAATATCGTAGTTGGAAATATAGAAATTTTAAAATTGTTTCCTTGTAGCCGGTATCGAAGTGAACGGTTCTTGAATTTCCATGAATGCGCCGCAATATGTCCATAGGATGGGGCACATCCGGCAACGTTTTCGTGTTTTATATTACATTCATCTAATGCGTATTGGGCTTCGTTTCTACCACATATTGCAAAGGCGCTATCATATATATTTTCTAAATATTTTTCGACATGACTGTATCCATACTTTTATGTATATTTATTGGTAAACTATAAAATATGAATTAATAATGAAATTCACATATTAATTGATTCTAGATTGCTATGCGCTGCTAGAACTTCCCGCATGCTTCAATAGCTACAAAGTTTGCTATCTCAATATGCACAATCGAGTTCTCCACCGAACATGTCGGCAACTGAAGCGAACTTAAGAGCACATGTTAAGTTAATAACAACTAATTGTACAAGTTGCCGCACCCAACATAGAGCTAGAAAGTCTAGAGTGGTGTGCTATTGCGTACTAAGTTATTGGGAGAGCTGGTGACGACGGTCAGAGTTGGGGCTCGGTCTGTTCCGCAGCTAAAACAATAGCGAATCAAGCATGCAACGGAACTTTCTCAAAGACACCCGGCTCTTGTGCGTGCGACGCTTTGCGAACACTCTCGAAAACTTTATATTGGTTACCAAACTTTAACGTTACGAAGCTTCACGGTGCGGTCTAAGAGCACCAGATTGAAACACATTCTACAGTTTGTTATCAGTAATTGCAAATTATCTATAAAATATAAATAGTAATGTACTTGACAAATAATAAAAAATCTACACAAAAAAGTATACCGACTCAACATTAAATAAGATCACTTTAGCGAAGCGGATAGGCAGATAAAAACGGCATACATTTTCATGAGAGAGCAGTAGAAAATATAAAAAAGGAATCCGCGGCATAAATGTTCTAAGTGCGAGCTTCATGTTGACTAAGACAGAGATTGGCAGGCGAGAGTTCCCTCCTGCCACGTATTATATCGATAACGACGTAAGCGACCATGGTAAGTACATTAAGCCGAAATAGACATTTTCTGAGTGATTATGAAGTTAACATAAGCAACAATCCGTCGCCTAGATTTTTAGATTTAATCAGCAAGGGCTTCTGAGATTACACCGGTCGTACGGCTAATTAATTTTTAAGTCAGCGGCTTGAAGCTCGGCAGACGGCGTCCGACTTCCAAATGAATTCGACTGCGATTTGAATATATAAGAGAAAAGCCTGGTTTCGTTTTGAGCGTTAAAATGGAGAAAAGCTTAATTTGAATTTACTTGTTGTTAGGAAAACGCTTGTATTAAATTAATTTGCTTGTGTCAGAGGATTTATTCGTTATACAAATATCCAAAAGGATTACAATAATTTCAGATTTAATTGAGCGTTTTTTTTGTTTGTTACATTTTGAATAAATAAAAATATTGTGTGAGGATGAAAGTTATACCGTCACGTTTAAATAACTGTTATATAACTAAAAAGTTTGTTCTTTTTGAAAGTATGACACAAAGTCTATTGTAATTAAACTGGGAACCCCGCTAACTTCAAGGAACAAAAAAGGTAGGTGGGTATTTAATTACGTAAACGTTACCTTCCCTCGGGCTTTTTATACGAAAAATGGGTAAAAAGGTCCACATAATGTAAGATAAGTTTCTTAGGTAACATTAAAGCGATTAAATACATTAAAATTCTTTAGAATGCACAGTCAGGAATTTATTATTGCGTCCCATTTGAAACTATTTAACGGGTCTTTCGTGAGCAGCACATTATAGCCAACTGGAGTTTACAAATTACTTTTTCTTAAAAAATATTTCAAGAATATGTGCCTGGAAGTAAAGCATAAAAGTCATCTTATTACATCACGGCAATATGTTTTTTCTTTGTGCACCAAATCATTATTCTTTTAAACGAGTGCAGCACGTTACCTCGATAACTCTTTAGTTTAATCTTTTTATTCTCACTTAAAACTTCTAAATGGGTAGAATTTGCTAAAGTAAAATGGGGTGATCAAATGATTCTGTGTAATGCACGTGATAAGCAAAACTTGTCGTGACGAACAAAATTTGTGTCAACGACCGTTAGAGCCATAAATATAGGACGGTTCCGAAATCCTTGAAAGGGCACTGTCGAGCAGCTTTCATCAGAAAATTCTCCATTATCTGGAGGAAATCGTTACCGGGGTTGAACCTCGCCCACCCTTCGGCCCCGACCCGCCTGGTCTCCTTCCATTTACGGCGGCGTTGCGTGCACGCGTTCCCGCCGCGGCCTTTGCTTCAGGTGGGCGTAGACATTGTGTTCAGTATTTAAGTGGTTCATTTGATATTCTGAGACAGTTTGCATTCGGAAAGCTCGCACGTGAGGACATCGTCGTATCGAGATATCGAAGTCACGGACACGAACACACACCGACTGTCACACCATGCAGACCGTGTTCGATAGCATTTGTATATACGATCCCTCGATGTCGTCTCGACTGACATCTCACGCACACGTCGTGGCTCACATCGAGTTTGCGAGCTCATTGCGAAATGTTTATCCACAAATACACTAATGAAGGCACCAACAAAAGCGACTAGATTGTTAATTAAACTCGCTCAAATGTGACACCCTTACCAAATGATGCTAAAGAGGAAGCACAATGCACGGGTTGAATGTTATTGAATTAATTTGTAATCAGAATTCTACGTGTGCGTTTCTTGAATTTAATCTTATACTTACATAATGTAAGTTCATATTCATACGCAAACATAGGTCATAACTCATATTGAACGCCGAAGCGATGTTAATTTATTGATATAGGTTCATTATTAATATTATTAATTATGCTAATTAAGGCTTTTCAGTTCTTTATTGACAGAAAAAGTAATTTAAACCGATCTCCATCATTAGGCCAAAAGCAAAAGGAATAACCATTTCCCTAATCATTATTCTTAAAGACTCTTCATTAAATTCCTTTTATCTCTCTCGGGATATTTCCTCCGCTTGGCATCAATCACATTCACTCGAAAAACTCGTTGGCTTTATTCTAAACTCTCATAATAGGTAATGGAGGTTTTCATCATGAACGTAACTGGCGCGCGCCGATTACTTTGAACGCAGTCACAATGCCTTTCTCCCGCTGTTGCCACTTTTCAAAAGTCTTCTTCTTTGCTGGATGCAGAGCTAATTACGCTGAAACTTTTACAGGTAGACACCTGCACTGAGGAGACATAAGGAAGAAGACAATGAACAAGTTATCGCTGTCTCGCAGGCGTGCTCGATTAACAATTCAATTGGTGCCTTGAGCTTACGCGATAAGTATTATTTTCAGTTACCTACCAAAGAAGGCAACGAAGGATATTCCCGTACTGTGAATTTGACAATAATATGAGATTCTAAAGACAAGAATAAGACTTTTAAAGGCACTAAAGTTAAACAATTTATAATGTTGTTTTATTTTATAAAATAAAATATATAACAATATATAAGTACCTACCTACCTATTAAATGAAAACTAAGTTCACTGTAGGGTTAAATGAATAGACGGATATTATCATAATATTTTGACAGGCATTTATTTGACTTGAAATAAGTTAGATTTCGCGCGTTTCCGACGGTTATCCACATCAAAGTTAACTTTATAAAATAGACTGAATACAAAATATACGTAACTCCGCCAGTCATTTTAAATTTGTGGAAACATATTAATAGGAGTATGTGCCGGGAATGATTTAACTGTGGGTGGAATTAGCGTTGCCTAATAACAAGTGAGACATGACAGCGCAAATTCAGTAGGTACACTTTTCCAAAAAGTTTGCTGTAAATTAAATTTTGTATTCGAAGTTGCCTTGTAACTTTGAGCTGAACGTTTTGCTGACGTGTTCTACGCAACATGTCAGCAAAATGCTCTAAACTCTTTGTTTATATATTAATTCTATAATTCGCCTAAATTCTTTATAGCACCGCTTTTATTTGAACTTAATGCGTTGGACTTACCGGACCGAACTGTTCGAAGTAGTTCTTGACGTCTTCGAGCGTTGTGGGTGCTGATAGCCCTCCTACGAAGATTTTCTTTGTCCTGGTAACCATCTAAAACAATAAATAATAAACGATTAGAATGAAATAAGGTAACTTACTCGTGAGAACTACATTACTTATAAAAACGTTTACACTAGGAGTATTGTGTTAACGAAAAAACAATTGGATATGAAGAGCTGACGCGTCGAAAATAGCGGAATAATGACCCCAGAATTTATTATGGAATCCTCTTAATATTTATATAACTGGGGCTGAATATATTTACAAATGATTATATCTACACGTGTGGGATAAGTTATAAACCTACTGGAGAAGATTTTAGTTACATCGTAACTGAAAAAAATAATACCGACTGAAAGAGAAGGAGGCTCTATTACTATGTGAGTGGCGAAAGATAATAGCTCAGTGGAAATTGAATAAAACAAGATTCGGTAACGTAATGTAAGTGAGTAAGGGCCGCCTGCCCGAGTCCTGCGACGAACCCAAACGAAATCACACTCAAATATAAATGATGAGTAAGTGGCGGGTGCGGGGGACCGAAGGGAGGTCCGTTACGTGTCCAAGTGCCGCTCGTTCCCCCCACTCACACCTCGCTCCCGGTAAATCTCAAGTGTCACAACATTTTCCGGCACCCCCGTCAGAGTGTCGCTTTAAAGCAAGGCTTTTTTATCCGTTTAATTTTACTGCGTGTAACACGCCAGACCAGATGGATGCCGATTTACAGCAATTAGGAAATATTATACGGCAATAATAAATAATTAAAACAAACGGTTTATTACAATTGCAATATGCATTTTTAACTTAATTCAATGAATAAACCCGGGATAATCGCAATATATATTTACGATAAACATAAAGTAGAACAAAAATCGTAAAATAAAGGAAACATTAACACCGTTTTTTAAAGCCCACGTCCCAATTTATGTAACAATTGCCAACATTACAGTATCGGTGGGGTGTATAATATTTTCCGGTATCCGTTTAGAGGGCGAGCCGAGGACAGCGAAAGTGGCCATAAATGGGAGACCTTCGGATAGTCGACAGACCATTCTCATTTTCAATGCGACAACAGGTAGGGAAAAAAGTAAATGACCTGTGGATAAAAACAACACTCACTCCCTTTTTATTTGACAGAATATTGAAAGATTCTATTTTCAAATATTATTTATTATTAGGTAAATGTATTTATATAAGTTTATAATCATTATGTGTAAGTATACTGATATTATAGATGTTAGTTTAAATAAAACTCAAACAATGAGAACGATAAATAAAATTTGATTAAGCGGCATTTATTAGTCGAATTGTAAAGGGTGGTCCTTTGGGAGCGACGCCCGTGTCAGCTTTAATGTTGACCCGTTCGCTGCGTCAGCTGAAACTGTTGGCAATTACCTTAAATGTGGACAACGCAGCCACCTCCGCTGGGAAAATTAATATTCACCGCATATCCAATTTTTGGCTGGCTCTAAATTGGAACGCGTTACCTGTGATTGCATGAGTTAACCGTGGAACTAACTTAGGGTTCCCTCACAACTAATCAAGGCGATAAACTAACGTAGGCGTTAAACTAAACTGGCTCTGAGAATTATAATAATCAATAAAGTAGTTATCAAATTAAAATTAAACATTTTTTTTAAATGTTGCCAATAACAATTTTACCGACTAGTAAGCTCTAGAGTCACATTTTTCAAAAAAATATAAATGCAGAGTTACGCGACGCGAGTTTCCTAAATGTCATTATCTACCCCCACATGAACGGGAGTCGGTCAGTGCCCATACTCACGTTGTTGTAAAAAAAAAGAAAGTTATTTAATTTAACCTGACTTGAACAAAACACGAAAAACAAATGTCTATGTTATTAAAAGATCTATTATAAATTCATTTTATAATTAAATTTAAAATATAACGTAATACAATTTACATATTATATCTTTTTTTAAGTTAAGACATATATAATATATGATTCAACAGGGATACAATGACATTTGTAATGTCTGAAACTGACAGATGTATGAAAGAGTTTTCATACATTACAACGCGCACGCACGCTGTAGTACTTTACCCATTATTGTATGATTCATTAACATGAAATACGAAAGAATATGGCCATTGGCCGCGGTACAAAACAAACATTTTTGTCGTGAGTTGTGCATTTGTTCTATTTGTAGCAGATACCATAGAATTATAGCTCACAAGCTCCAGGTACGGAGTAAAAGCAATTTCTTTTACTACCTATTCTGCGGCAAAACCCTCTAAATTGCACGTAACGTTTATCGTTAGATACCGACTAGCTGGCGACAATGTTAATCAATTTTCACAGAAAGACAATTTCAGAGGATCGGTGGGACACAATCTACCTAGTGACGCTGACAGTGCATTTCATTTTTATTTTCCCACCTTTCTGGTTTGTTATCCTTTGTTTTCCTAAATAATAGTGTCCTTTGTTGGTCATAATTTATTGTTTCTTGTTACTACAAAGCGGCGTCCATGCTATATTTTCGTTGTTTTGTTCAAAACAATATTTTGTTTTAAAAATTATAATATTTTATAGATGGCACTATATATTTATATTATGACGTATAATATACTCGTATATTTTGCATTATAATCCCTTCATAGAAGAGAATAGAATAATATCATAGAGGAAGGTTACCCCGAACGTAGTCTCGCCTTATCTCGTTCACAGTTCATTAGGTCTCTCGTACGGGTCCAAGACCTGAGCTATTTGTAACAATAAGGGGACCACATCGTCCAGATGGCAAATGGTGATTCTAGGGCTTAAGGTTGCGGTAGCTCGTTAGTACAATGTCTCACAAACCCCGCAAACTGTCTAGAGGTTGTAGCAAGAGACGTGTGGCAGACGACAGTATGGCGACAGAACGCGTATCTACTAAATGGGTGACATTAACGAAGCGTTATTGCTACTATGCTTCAGTAACACTTGCCTCAGTGTTAATCTGTAACTCGTTCTGATGTTATGTATGTACAGTTTGTATTCAGTTTAATGCAGACGGTGACGTAAATTGTCTAATATAATACTGTTATTTGCGTGCAAAGATGATTATGAGATGAGATTTCTTATATTGATTTATAGCGTTATATTATACTTGAAGTGAAGATACATTTTTGATCGACAAAAATTATATTAAATATTTGTTACAGTATTTTATAATATCAATTACAGCTAACCCAGTATAATAATTTAATATTGCGTTTTTTAATAATTTTTCTCTCAAAATCCTCATATGTTTATCAAATAATCCTACAAAGAAAGCAAAATAAGTAAATATGAAAGACGGAGTAAGGTGAATGCATGTAAATGAGCAAACTTTTCTGAATTAGATCGTGAACGGAATAAAATACGGCTGATCAATGTGCTGATAAGTACATGAAAAATTTAAAGTGGATTGGTAGAGATGGATGAAGTGTGTAGGCCGCCTAAGGCTTGGATATTGCTTCTTTCAAGTTTTTTTACGTTCTATTACTCGTACGCACCCCCTCGACACCGCCGAACAAAGGACCGCTCCTTTCCGAGTCTTTTATATACAGATATAAGCTCGAGTAGCCTGAGGCCTAGCTCGATGGTTTTAGTATTCTCTTTTAGTATTAGAAGCATATAGGATATTGTGATCGTGAGTCGGGTCATCTGTATACTTCCGCCGTAATACTCGTGCGTGATCAGTAATTCAATATCAACTTATTTAATATAGGAACTTTTATCAATACCTCTTCTAAAGTTATAAAGCACCAATTCATATTAAAAGCTTCTAAAAGCTGTTCAATAGTAATACGCAAAGAGCTCTATACGCCATATTTTTACCTTGAAACACAAAAGAAGCACTCAACCGTCTGAAAAGTACAACACCCACATTGGGGCACATTTGTAATCGCTGAGAGCCGCTTAAGACACATCGAAATGAAGCCAACATCGAAAGCGACCCTCTTTCGTTGTAGCCATATTTATAGTCGACGTATTTACAGCTCTTCTACTGTATGCACCGCGTGAGTGGATGAAAGCCGCCATCAACAGAGAGTCGCCTGCACTCTTATAAAGGTATACGCCATATACATAATATCGTCGTCTCCGCAATGAAAAGAATATGACGGATTTCAAAGTATGACTGAATCGAGTACTCCTTTATATGTAGTACTCCTGTAATAGTTTACACGAAATAAATGTATATTATAAACGAACGAGTGTTTTCATAAAATTTAGAACTTTCTTTTAGGATGCTTAATCGAATAAAACTTGATTTTATGTTGCGAGTCAAATTATAAGCCGAGGGTGGGCGAAATAAAAAAGTGAATAATGAATGCGGAGGCCGAATCCCGGACCGCGCGACCGTAGCAATTATTTTGTTTCGAGTGCCATCAACACGGTTCGTTCTTTCAAATTTTCATACATTAAGCAAATGCCGAGAATGCGTAATAAGGATCCAAATGTAAGCCACTGTACGGGGTCACCAAAAGCATTCATTAATACATCAAGGGCTAAAATTTAGCTTTTTTTTAAATTATAATATGCAAAACGCGCTTTACAAATCAATTAACGTCACGTTTTTTACAAACATAATTTTTTATTTAGTTTCTAACGCATATTTCACGCGCGTCTAATTAAAATAGTCGAATATCTACCCGTAGTAGTGAATAATAGAAACTAGTCGCATGAGTTCGTTGTTCTGCCCCCCAACGAGACGGCTCAGTCTACCTATATGTAACAAAGTCTATGAATGATTGCCGTCTGGCTGAACTCTACATCCCTATAGCAGCATTTTTCCTTGTAATTTGAACCTAAGCCTAACATGTTTTTCATTTAAAAATGAATTCTGTCACATGGCAATGAGAGTCAAAATAGCACAGTAACTGTCAGGTTTAACGTTTTCATCCTGTCTCTGGTCGATAGTGTTGACGAACAAAATAAGCTTCCCCTACGGGAAGGGAGTGCGGTGTCAAGAGGCCATAGGATTAAACTTAAACTGGGTTTGCCCGTAGTTTAATTATACAAAACGTACTTCTTGCTCTAAACCATGTAGGTGTGTTGTTTCTATGTTACTAACTTAGACATTAGTTAATTATGCTCTTGCAATGAAGTTTGAATAATAAAGTTTAAATTAGGGTAATTTTGTAAATTATTTTATAAACGACAGTATTTTAGGTTTGATATTCTGATAAAATTAAACATTTCTTTACTGGTAATAATTATGTATAATTTTCATATTTAATAGCAATATGAATTTAATTTAATAGTCAATAAAATAAGTTAATTTTAACATACAAATAGTACGTACATATCGTGCTTTGTATATTCACAAAATGACATACCTGAAATAAATTTATATAAATACCATAAAAGTAATAAGCAATGTTGCTATTTCGACAGCACATCCAACAACGCGTGCGACGTTCGCTTCCCGACTGAGTCCAACCAGCAGACTAACCGCAATATGGCGGACTTCCGTCGTGCTATGAACCACCAGAAAATGTGATTTTGTGTTGGAAAATATTACTGTATATTTTTACGTAACCTATTGTATTTACTTACTGTAAAATAAAAATACTTTATCAATACGTAATTAAAATGAGAAAACGGCGAAGGGTTCTTGCGCGTGCGCACTAATCCTGCTACTCGAGCACGCTTCTGTTATCTGAAGCGCTCTTGAAGATCCACTTAACGTCGCCCGCCGCCTGGTATACAATATTCTACAGAGAAATTATCAAAATTAGACCTTAAACGAACAGATGCAAAGTTGAATTTGTGTATGAAATATGTATGTAAATTATGACATTTTTGTATGGCATCATCACATCGATTTGAAACGATACCGCCAGCACCATACCACGCTGAATATTCGTTCACGTATCAAAACCGTAAAATGCAAATCTATGCAGTGCGGTCGTCTAGAGCGCTCTATGGCCATTTACTTTGAAAGCGTTTAATCAATAGCAATCTGAATGTAATCAGTAAAATTGAAAATTTGAGCGAAATTCTAACGTAATCTCGAATTGTCATAATATATTAATAACAAATAGTGGCTACTGTTTATAAAATATTTAGTAAGGCGCGACAAAGGTGAGTATCGTACTTGTCTCTGTGAGTATCATATGACAGTGACCCTCTACATAGTATTCTATTCACAATCGCTCTAATTTATAATGTGGGCAGATCACACTGAAATGGATTTACAGCTGCAAACCTGCTTGTCTTTGATGAGGGTTTATTTTTGGCCACGAGCAGTGCGCAGAGCATACATTTCGATATTTAAAGCCGATATATTATTATTACGTTAGGATTTGAATCGACGCGGTGTTATAAAATTTATTACACATACACGTCTCCTCGACGTTTCTTATTTGTAAACAGGCCACTTGTGCAACATGCTGGCCTCTCGTCGATGGTGTTTGATGTCTCGTTAAAAATAATATTCGGCGTGAATTGACACGAATAAATCCGTAACTAATTTGTCGATAGACGGGTGACGGACATTCCCAAAATAATTTTACAGGGATTTCATTCGCTTGGAAATTATGATTAATTTTTAATTAGATTAAGCAATTCCTTGATATTGCTCGCACTCATAAGAGTTGGCAAATAAATTAATATCTAAAAATAATTCTTATTTAAGCAGATTTTTATATTTGTTGCAACAGTTGTAAACAAGAGAATTTTTTTCCAAAACAAAAAGAGAAAATACAATGTTGAGTTGATTAAACCTTTTTTTACAGAAAAACAAAGCAAACAGCATGTTAAGTTTCGTGTGATCTGTGGTCGGTGGACTAACTAAAGTCCGCAGTGTCTTTTAGGCACGCCTACTCAGTATGCGAGCGTTTTCCTGCACATCCGTTTTGCTGCGACCGTGGCAGGACTTCCGTACACAAAATACGATGTTTATGTTCAGTTCTTTTAGAATGCCACGCTGCAGTTGACTTTCCGTGTCGTCAGTGAGTAGGAAATATGCATACTTTAAGCTTTGTAGTACAAGGATAACCTAATCTAGTCTACGAGGGGAATTTTAGCAAAACTATATAACTGTATATGTCATTTACCTTCTTTCACATCGACATAGTTGCACTTGCATGACTATGTATAGTTTTAAAAGCATTTTATTAATTCATAAAAAATACATACTCTTACAAACTAAGCGAGTATATTCTTAAATAATGATGGGTAAAATGGGTAGATTATTTCGAGTCTCGTTAGTTTTCTTTTACTTAATTGCAAAAGTAACATTACACAACCCTTGGAGCAAGTTGGATAGCGCAGCTCTAGATATTTGCCACACTAATCTCCATTTTAAGAACGGTCCCGCGATCCTCGAGCCTAGGATTAGGGAACTTGCGTGACACTAATTAAGTCGGTATTAAGGTCGAGCTTGTATCAGAAACCGCAACGGGAGTTATAAATGAAAGGGTATTATTATATTACTGCTTCTTTGAATCAATAGATTTATATCTTTACTCTGGAATAATGTTTAGGAGTGAGATGTTGTTATCCGCAATTCAATTGCGTTTAACCGTGTTCCAAAGTTAAAGAGAAACTGATATATCTTTAAGGTGTGTAATAATTTCTAAGGGACGACCGTATTTTATCACGAATGTTTCAAACTAATTTATTTAACGAGGTTATTTAACTATGTTGTCAATATGATATTATCGTAATCCTTTTCGGAAAGGGAAATGGAAGGCAGATCCTACTTTGCCACAACTTTTGCTAAAGTAGACATCTCTTTTGATGGCTTTCAACATTAGATAATTCAAACTAACTTTCTTATTATTTCTGATGAAGCTTTCATTAACTTGCCACTCCGATTAGGAAATCTTTTTCAAAGTATTTATAAATGTTTTCATTTTAATGGTGGGATGGTGAATATCTACGAAGCGGAATTATTGAGTAACCGATTTGATAGTATGGCTGAATTTCATCGAAGCCAGCGCCCGGTGTATCTATTGTAAGCTGTGCCGTACGCCTAATCCCGATGCTCGACTAACAACGTCGGTTAGGCCCGCTACGTAAATTTGTGTAATTTGGAATCTAGGCCAAGTGCCAGGGGATCGAGCGGGCTTCGCGCGGAATTGTGATTGATATGACGGTGTGCGCCTGTTTTGGAACATTGCCTTCTGAAACCATTTCCAAATCCTCCCGATGGTCAACAAACTATTTAGAGATTAAAAATATCAATTTTGTTTTGATAAATGGTTTGATGTTGAAATATAATTAAAGTTTACTTCTTTTTATGTATATTAAACTTAAACAAAAAAAAGAAAGAAAAACCTAGCCATTAGGATTGCGAACATGCGAGTATTTTGATTTAATTAATTGATACTCGTAAATATACTTAATATAGTTATAACAATATAGAAATTATTAATATTTACACGCAAACTTTTTCGTCGTCCTTTTTACATAGGTAAACTCTATAAAACTGTTTACTCCTAAAATATCAGGTTTGGTATAAGGAATCGTGACAAAAAATACGATCGTGAGCCAGTAAAGGTTACCCTAGTTCCTGAAAGGTCAGACAACAGACAACACTGGTTACTGATATTTGCTCTTGTTGTAGTTATACTCTAGAATTAAATATTCAGAACTTTATTATAAAAATAATGACAACGATTTATCTGCATAGGCTTTGTGAATAAAAATTGTACCGAAAAAAAAAACAAAATAGAATAATAACAACAAAACCGACGTCAGTTTTGTAAATTACAATAAACCGTGAAGCAGATCGTGGGCGGAATTCCTGATGACTTTTCATGTTGGCGACAATAGGCTTAAATTTGTCGGTGTCCGAAACTCGTCCGCTATCCTCAAACAATGATACAGCAGATGGGGGCCGAAACGCAACTACAGATATACAGGCAAATAAATCAACTTCACAGAATTGTAAATATATTTTGATAACGGTCATCGTTAGATACATTCACAAAGTCGAAGTAATAAACTGATAATAATAATAATATTAATATAAGACGAGAAAATGGTACGTATTCATTCGTATATATTCGTATAATAGGACCGGAATAGTCGGTTCTGTAATACAGTACTGTTTATGCAAATGACTATTAAATAAGAAACAACCTAATAACAATCTCACATATTATCATAAACAACAAAAGATTGAGAACGATTGTATCTAAATAGATAGAACGACGATATCGGGCTGAGCGTCGTTTGGAGGAGGCCGGCCTCGTTATTATTTTGATAGGTCTCATGATGAAAATCCTCGCGACACGCAACTTTCTTGGCGTTCACTCGTCAGAATAAATACGACATTGTATGGTATTTTGGTAACCATATTGCACGATGGCCTCGGCGAGTTCCGAGCACGAATATGAATAAAGAAACTCACCAACTCGCATATAAAAGACAATCTTTTGACAGTCCGTGAAGGATTGGCACTCATCACGCACAAATTTTTATAATACAAAGACAGATTTTTAATAATAACCAAAATCTCAGCATACATAATAAAATAGCGCTTTAGGTTTTGTACCTATAACACTATTTTATTTTTAGACTGGGAAATTCTATTTGCTTAAGGTCGAATGGAGGCAATATCGTGGACGTCGCGACGCTGCGGGCGGGGGATGCAATAAGCGGAGCGGCCAGCGTCGGAGCCGTCGCCAATTTAAAGAAAGCCCACTGAACCGAAAGACAAGCGCATTGGCGGCTCACAAGCGCCCGCACCCGTTCTTCTAGGTTCGTCATATAATTTCCAATCCAACGAGCTTTAAAATCGATTGCTCTTTTGTAAGTGCAGAACCAAACAAGAGACGGCGTCCTTTTTCAAGATCTATCTCTTCAAACAGGTAAATTAACGTCTTTGTGCATTCTCTAAAGAGATAACCTTCTCTAGAAATATTAAAAAGGTTTTTTCTACTTATTCAAATAGACTTTAAATTGTTCGGATCGATCGACATGTAGTTTAATGAATTTTAATTATAGGAAGTTATTTTAATTTTATTGTGGATCATTACTAGTAATTATAATAGTTCGAATAGGGTGACTAGAATCCCTATTAGCTATATATATGAGTATGAATACAATGAATACAAATTGGGGCACGTCACTAACAGTACCTATAGAGGGTGGATCAATTTATCCACATAAAGTCCGACCCGAAGTCTCACTTGTGAAGGCATCATGCCTTCTAATACGTTAGTCAAAGTTGAGAGAACAAGTGCGTATGTACGCGGTCTTATCTGTCTCCTTGATACCTATTTAATGAAAGGGTTCGATCGTAAATCTACATGGCTGAACTTAATAGACTGTTCTATTGGGCTTCGGTCTTGCCAACATTTAGTAATTAATGTGGTGGTATCATAGGAGAAGTTTTAGGTAAGTTTCTGTGTAGAACTAACTGATGGAAGTTTATATCGAGATGTGTGAGGTGTTTGCGTTCCACTTCGCTTTAACTTAAATATGTTAATTGCGTTTTCCTAGATGTAGATAATTCAATATTTAAGTAGTAAAGTTTTAATATTATATTACTACTTGTAAATCTAAAATTATTTATAAGATAAATTTCTAGTAAGTACTCTTTATAAATTTGAAAGTGCTTTCCAAAGTACCATCATTCATTTTAATGGCGGGTTTAATAATTATAGAGGAGTGAAAATAATATTATAAATTTTAACTTTTCTCTAATATTATTATTTAGCTATGAAAATGTATACTCGAGCGAACAACAAGGAGTAAAATACGTGATTAATGAAGTGTGAGAGAGAACTGTTAGCTATATCACCATTACAAAGACTTTGGATGTTATATCGTTGGTTATTTTAAAATATTTAGAAACTACGAACAACTATATTACCCTTTGAACATTTTGTATGTTAAAATTGTATAGTATTTTTATTGTAGCTCGGCTCGGCAATATTTTAAACTAGAGTGCGGTTTATGAGCTGAAACAACTGTTATAGCAGCAATCGCCTCCGGTAAGCCGGCTTGAAGAGTCGAAGAAGCACCATCCAGGTTGATAATGCACACTCCCCTCTTTATACCTTGCTACTTCCAAACTGATCCCAAAACGCGACTAACACGGGTGTTAAGCCTAAAAGTATTGGTACTACCACAGGACGGCAGACTGGACTAATAACCATCATCAGTCTGCCTACCACTCTTTAAAGAATATTATGTAAAGCTCTATAAAAAACCTTCACGTATACTGGCATGTTATAGTATGCACATTGTGTTACATATAAGGTATTAAATTAGATAAATATTTACAAAAGGATTCGTTAAGTAATCGATGATGCAACCGCATTTATTGAAGTCTAAAGTTTGTAAACACGAAAAGTTGAGAATTAATAACAACTTCCTTAACCCTTGACTCCCACGGGAAGTAAGTAGTGGGCACGCTATAATAATAAGCTTTCAAACAAACAACAAGTAATTACAACAAGAACAACTACTATTACTTTGTCAAAACTACAGGTTAAGTGTTAGGCTCGCTAATACTTTATTTTTAAACGTATTTATGCTTAATTATTTACGATATCCTAAAGTAAAGTAAGGTTAAGAAGCAACTGCTTCACATAGAAACGTTTACAGATAGTAGTCGCCTCCATTATACCGGCTCGAGGTTTTGCAAGTTGTATTTTTTATTGTAACCTAGAGTACAGTCTATGAGCAGACAGTATCACAGAGAAATGAATACAAGCAGTAGTCGTCTTCATTATGCCGGCTTTAGAAAACGAGTGCGCGCCGTCCAGATTAATTTAAAATTAAAACATTTTTTTTATTGTAGCTCGGCATGTGATAACACTCCGTCTGATGTAAAGCTAGAGTGCGGTCCATGAATGGAAACAACTGCTACTACAGAGAAATCTCTAGGGGCAGCAGTCGCCTCCACTATGCCAGCTTGAGGAGACGAGCATGTACCATCTAGATTGACAGTGCACACTCTTCTCGTTATACCTGTAATAAAATAAATTTGAAATATTTAAATAAAAAATATTTCTCGTCATATAACTCATGTATATAATTATTAAAATTATATATAATATATTTTTTTATTATTATACGTATATCATAATATTATAGGTAATGCGATAAATGAACAAATTCCGCAACTTATAATTTATTTTAATCATCTGACTCGTCCGATTTATTTATTGAATACCCGAAACTGTTTTCTGATTTGGACTCTATCGATTATGAATTAAAGTCTACTTTCCTATACACCAATTCTTGACATGACGGACGTTCATCAGTAGTAGCCCATAAGTAAATATTTACATTTGCCGTCGTCTGAAAACGCGTATAAGTAGATAGTATAGTTTAATTGAATATCAATATAATAAACGGAGAAACTCCAATGTTAAATTATGAATAATTTCATAAATAATCGGCAAGGTCCTCAAAAACTAACCCATGTTAAATTGAAAACCATTTCGAGATATCACTTTAATTAGATGTATTTAAAAAAAAAAACTTTAAAATCGTAGAGATATTTGAAAAACTGTAATGACCTTCTTCGGAGAGTTTGACAATATAGAATACTAAGGTTGGTACTCCTAACTGCTTTGTAGATTATTTTGTTGTCTATGGTTGTCGCCTTACAAGTTTGTCAAATATCTTTTGTTTGTGTTTCCTAACAATAACAGTGTTTTATACGAATAACTATTGTAATTTTTAAAACAAAACTACACTATAAACACGGTGTTTTAATTAACAGGAACTTTTAAAAATCAAAAGTTTGTTTGAACTTTTGACAAATGATTATTTTTTTTGATCATTGGCAATGGTTTAGTTACGGCCGAAACGTCACGATTACTATTTTACAATCGCAATATTTGAAAATTAATAAAAAAAGAACAAAGTAATTATTAAAGTTTTCCAGAAACACGTGTCGACTAAATTAATCTATATTGTCTAAAAAATATGCAAAAAAGATAGCTGTCACCAGATACACCTCCCCGATTGCCATTTAATAAAAGATTAATTAAAAATACAATGTTGTAAGTGGTATTAATATTTTTTTTGTAAATTAGCTACTTCCAACCTGATTCCGAAAATTTACGGGTGTTGTTACACTTGAAAGTGGTGGTACTACCCCAGGACGGCAGACTGCATCATCAGTTTACCTACCACTCTTAAAAAATATTATTTTTAACTTTTATTATAATCATAATAAAATAAATTTTGTAACTCTGTTTTCATTACTACATTTTTTTATTATTCAATTTTATTTAAGAAATTTTAACCCGTCATGTTAGCCAGTCTCATCATAACTTAAACATTAATAAACAGAAAAAAAATCTAACTTATAAAAAATATAACTCTAAGTAATAGTACTTAAATCTATTTATTTTCTGTACAATTATTTTTTTTAATGTTTTAATGTTAAAAAGTTTTAATGCTTCTTTGTTTCTGCTTCTGACTGTCGCTGTATTTTCTCCAAAATAAAAAAAATAAAAAAATTATGTATACATTTAGCTAAGTCGGACAAAGGATTCACTAATGCTGTATTGACACCGACATCCCATTTATTTAATTCAATATTTTCAATAATTTTTTATTTTGTAAAATAGATTATAGAAGAATAAGTTTATTCGAAGCTGTAAACGCAAGCGGTATAAACATTAAAGTCTCTACAATGATTCGTGACATCGGATCGGCGACTCACTAGTCGATGCGTACGACATCTTAGTTTCATCTATCATCATTTTGTGGTCCTCGATCATTAGCTTTGTTTACTTCTTACTCGCGACAGGAACATCATATTGCTGTTAGGCTTGTCAACGGATGACGAGTAACTTATAAGATTTCAGTTTTCTTGTTTAAAAGCTTCGTCTATCTCTCGAGGACTTAAGCCTTCTTTTGTTTTATAAACAGACGGTCCAAGAGTGGAGACTACTGTTGCCGCGGAGATGTGTCTGCAGAGTAGAGTCGCCTCCGCTATGGCCCGCGATAATGGATGATTAGTAGTGGTAAATTTATCAAATAAATGTATTTGAATTTGAGTGAAAACCTCTGTATTGTGTTTCCTTTTATATATAGACAATAATTATGCTTTCTTTATTTCGCAGCAAAATTGCAACTATCGACTAAATCTAATGAAATTACCAAATTCTACAAAGAAAAACTAATTGCGTTCCTAAATTTCTAAGATAAAATCTAGTTAATACGCAGAGGTGTTAAATTCTAAGATTTCTAATGTTGCGTCGAAATCTAAGGTGAGATAATTATATGTAATTATTTTCGCAATTGTTTATTGTATATACCTATTTATCTATAGATATATATGCTAAATTATTTCCAAATTCTCAAATCCAATCCATTATTCTCAAAGGATAGGTATACAGAGAAAATGCTCATTATTTATTTTCATACATTTTTTGTTGTCGTATTGTAGTGGCGCGGCAAATGACACACACACTATAGAAATGTCTGCAAGCAGCAGTCGCGTCCCCTATGCTAACTTGCTCGTTAATTCTGCTGATTTCAAAACGCAACTTGCCTTGAAAATGGTCGTACTAATCTAAGATGGCAAACTGGAATGTTAAGTATTCTTTACAAATTTTCAGCTTTAGCTTTTTTATTAATAAAGTTTTTTTTTTTTAATTTTCTGAGTATTTTATATTTCTTTACACTTAAGAATAGTTTTAGGTCATTTAGTTACGTTTAATTTTGATCTTTTTGTTTTGTGATATAATATAATACGAGTATAAATTGATTTGTTTAATTAATTTTGGGGCATTTAAAAAACACGATATAATTTTCGTCGTTAAATTTTTTTTATGATAAAATCTTGTTCATTATTGGCCATTTGTTTCCTTTGTAAAATTATTTTTATGACTTTTTTAAAATTATTTTTGTCTAATAAAAAAACTTATAAAAATGGACTAAATATTATTAATACTATAAATGTTTGTACAAATATGTTTTTTATTTATTATATTATATATTAAGTAAATATTTAATATTAATAACAAATACTTTTGGATCTAGCATTTTTTTTAAAGTATTATTTTTTTAAAATGCGTTAATGTAATTATAATTATTAGTTATTATATATTTATTATTATTTTTTTAATTTAAAAAAATCTGTATTTATTCTTAGTACTTTATTGATAACAATTATTAGTTTAAATTTATATTTTGAGCTTTTTTCTACCGCTTTCTATTACTACTCTATGTTATTATTATTTCTTCCGCTATCTCTAAGTGCAACAGGTGTGAGAATAGCAAAAAAGTGTAAAAATAACAAAACATAAGAATCGGGAATAAATTATTTTTAGTTTTATATATTGTTGTTTTATTTTAGGTTCTCTCAATTGTAAAAATATACTTATTAATGAAATATTTAAAATTTATTACATAATGGAATATTTTTTATGAATTTTTTTATTTATATTTTTGAGGGTGAGATACATTAAATCATGTTTTACAATAATTGGTTAGTTTATTTATGATAAATGATCCCTCTTTAGGTGCCACAACGTGCATAATAAAATTGAAATAATAATAACAATATTAATAATTTAAAGAATTTTTAAAAATAGAAATTAAAAAAAAACAAGAATTTAATATTATATTATACATGTTATTTGTTTTATTTATTGTTATTAGTTTATTTTTATTATAATAAATTACGCAATTAGTTTTATTACAAAAAGTACAATACGCACAAACATTACATTAGACTTTACGTAGCCATAAATGCCAACAACAAAAATTGAAGGAGCAAGTAGGTAAACTTGAACAATTCACGGTTAATATCGCCATCGCATGCGATTCGACAATTTTATTTCTGCTATTAATGTTTTGACTCCTTCCTTATCGAATATATAGACATAAAAAGTAAATGCTGTATTTTTTTACAGAAACATTATTATTATTGAAATGTTTATAAATAAATATTATCTTTCTAAAAGTATATTTAAAAACGTGAATAATAACATATTATGTTTGTTATCGATACGTATCAAAGCAGACGACCCGGCGGCGCCTGGAAACCACTTGCGTCCGTAGCAATGTGCATCTGACGCAAACACACGCACTTGGCGCCAAGTTAACTTTGCGCTCTCTAAATAACTTTTTTCACGGTCATAATTTATGTATTGAAAAAAAAAAAGCTTAATGCAATATTTTGAGTCGGTCTTTTCACTTAAATAAATAATCTTGAAGTTTCGCTTTTCAGCGGTGCCGGAAAAAGTTTGAGAGTTTACTAACCCTGAGTGGTGTGCACGTCAGGTCCTGCTTGTAAATTGGCTGCGGCAGCACTCCTGCGTTGGCAATAGGAAGCACTGATTTAATCACTTTGGACATGGACTAAAGGCGTCGTGAGTGGCACGTGAACGCGGTTTCGCGGACCGGTACGCAGAGCGAGCGTCAGAGCGAGCCGGCGCGCGCTGCGTGTGTGAGGCTCGGCCGGGGGCAGGCTCGCGCACGCGCCTCCTCTAGCCCCTCCCCCCGCATCGACCGCACCCCCCACCCCCGCACCCGACCCCCTCACTCTCCACTGTTTTTCTCTCGAGCGGGGGACGCACCTGATTTTTTCCGTGATATTTTTTCCCGTTCGCTTTCATTACGGTCTCGAGTTTGATTTATCATCGCGAGGGCTCTGAAATATTCTTACAATAAAACTCGGGTGTCGATCGCGGCTCCCAATTAGCATTGATCATAACAACTGATGCCATTTACTGCACTTAAATAATATCATACTTTTAAGGTACACTTTCTTTATAACAATTATTTTCTTTGCAAATAAAATTTGGTTTTATTACTTTAATAAATTTAATTTTGATAAAATTAAAAGTTTATTTCATAATATAAATTTGTCAATGTAGATTATCTGAAAAATTACCCCAATTGATTTCGTGTTTTATGCGAAACAGCACTACGTATTGTTATCTGCCTACGAAGGTTGCGTAGGCGCTACGCCAAGTGCTACGCTTAAGTTTCGTAGGCTCGCTACGTGCGTAGATTGGGCGCTACGGAAAATTCGTAGCTAAGTTTATCGCAATATTTAAATTTATCACTCTAAATTATTTGTATCGCTTTATTTTCATTTTATATGACATAATAATTTAATAAACGGTATTGTTTAGATTATTTATAGGTTAAGGAGTATCGTTTTAGCATCTATTCCTTGTTTGTATTATGTAGTACCTTATTGCAAAATTACTTATTGCGTATTAATTTATTTGCACGAATGAAATTTAACCGGGCCTATAACATTATTACTAGTAGTAATGCAACGGTAGAGAAGTACCCTGCACGCCTCAAGAAGTGACGTTGTTAGTGTAATTGGTATTCGGAGACGGCCCCACCATACCTCCTCGTACCCACTTTAACATATTTGGCTGAGATTCAATTTTAATATTTTCCATTCACATTTGTGTCACAACTTTAGGTGAAGAAGGAAATAAAAATTACCCACTCGAAAGACTTTATTTGTATACAGTTGACATCTTGGTATTTTTATGCATAATATTTCGCTTTTGTTTCCCGTCAAGCATTTTATAAAGTGAGTTTGTTGAGTGAATTCGCTTAGAACTTTAGAAATTTGTAGCGATACTAAGTTGCGTTGAATTTTTCAGTAGATGGATGACGTTGGTAAATTACATCATTTTGTACTTAAAGTTGGCAGCGGAAGTATTCATATTAAACTTTTATATCTTAAATCTCTATCCTGTTATTTACATATATTTGATGGTTTTTTTTTAATATTCGCGTTTATTTATATAAACGTATAATTATATCCGGCTAATAAATATAGCGTAGTTAACATAATGTAAAGGATTGTCTGAAAGAAATTGCTGAAGCTGCTTAGTGATTATTATTAAAGGAGATAAAAGTCACAAGCATAAGTTATACAAATATATTTCACTAAAGATGCTATCTGCAGACAGGTACGGCTTTGGTGGTACATTAAAGATTGTGTTCTGTCCACTTAAGTACATAAGTGAGTGGACAGGCGACTGGGGTTCGCAGTAATTGGATCACAATCGGGCCATTCCCGTTGCTCTCCGATTTGCCCTGTGACGAACGTAATATGCTCAGCTGGAGACGTGAGGATCCCCACTGAGGACGCCTTGTTAGAGATGGTTCTATTGATGTTATGATTCGACCATTGATTGCGTGTTAACAACTGTGACAGAAATGCGGCGATTAGTTTCCATTACAAATACATATTTGAAGTTTCACTTTATAAACGTTTATTATTTTTTGTTCTATTCACTTTTCATACAAATGGAGTGTTACAGAGTGGAGTGTGGAGTGTTATGGGACACACTACAGAGAGCAATGGTGAAGGATTGGCTGCTAACATGCTGGCGAGGTTGAGTCGCTACTTCAATGTATCCACTATCTAATTATATCCAATTTATTTACTTATTTACTTTTACTTTATTATTTATCCTAACCCCAATTTAAGATTATTTGATAAGATTGTTGTGAAACGGGAAATCCTTATGGAATATTTGTTAAAAAATATATATATAATTCTTTTTCTTATGATAATTTTTTTCTCAGATTAGATCGTCATGTGTACCACTATTTTCAAGAGTAAGAAAAGTGAAATGACTGCAGTCAAGTGGGTCGGCATAGTGGAGACGATTTTTGCCACAATGACTCTAACTTAATTAACATCAGACAAATTGCGGTCACATAACGAACTGCGATAAAGAATATAGTTGTTATTGCAATAAAATTGTATTGAAACGCTATTTAAATAAATAGCATAATAAATATTATTTTAAATAAGTAACTATATAGAAAGCTATAAATATTCTCTAACTAAAGGTACGTTCATATTAAATTCATAGAACGAGCATGTAATCATTGAAAATGGACAATCGAACTCACAGATAGTGCCGTTAAACTTGCTCGGAATATAATCAAGCGCCCGCCCCGCCCGCCTGGACGTGGCTTAGTGCATTTAGGCCTCTATAGAAGCCTCGCCATTTCCTCAGGGCGAATTTCATTACCAATCGCCTGTCCAGTAATCCCATTCGAGCAAGTGCTCTAATCCGACCAGCTCTTTCTCCGATTTCAACTCGTAATCGCGCCACTTGCTTCATTTTTATGTATAATCCATTTTTAATTGCCTCGTTTTGCTGTCTTCTTATTAAAATTGTGAGCAGAAATTCATTATCCAGATAACTTTCGAAGAGTGCCGACGTGACAATAGATTGTATCGGTGTTCATTTATTAAAGAAAAGCGAGTTGTGCTGGATTTTATATTTGATTACATTAATTCAAAATTAAGACTCTTAAAGATTTAATTTTATTACTTTATCAAAAGAGCGACCAGTATTAAAACTTCAAATTGATATTTGACTTCTTCTTTGTGTTGTTTAATTATTTTCTTAAGTGATAATATTACAGTATTAGTTTCATTCCTATATTCGTAGTCGCATATTCGATATATATTTATTTTTTAAAATTATTATCTAATATTAAAATGAATTCTCATAAATTATATAACTATAGTATAATATTATAACAAAATTGTCATCATCCAATTTAAATCTAAACTCGAATAGAACGTTCGATATGAACAGTCGTCATCGTCCCAGCAGCCGCGCTCGATTAATCGAAGACTGCAGTTACGATTAGCCGATGATTAATGCTCGCACGGCAGCGCCATCTGCCGAATTAATTGCTTCATTTCCCCTCGACGGCACCAAATGGAATTTTGTATTTCGATTCATAAGCCCGTTTGGAATTTTTGTACAGTGTTATAGAACAGGTGTATTAAAGAGTCCGTGATTTGTTACAACTGATTGGGCCGTGTGTACTTATTTACATAACTGATTTTGTACCAGGAACGAAGAGTTTGTCCTTGATGTACAAATATAATAAGTATGTATGTATATTATAGCTATATAATTTTCTGTATTGTATACATTATAACTCATATTAACATTAATAATATTTAATATATTGTTATGTTTCATGTATAACAATATAAAGTAACAAACAAGGCACATAGGGGTGTACTACGCCTCTTAACGTCTTAGAACGAGTAAAACTTCTTTGTAAGCTTCAAAACTTTTACAAAAGAGTACCTACCCGCATGATTTCTGAATGCGTGTAATTTTTCAAACGTCATATTTTTTGTAACGGTTTTTTTCCGACCTTCCAAATAAAGTTCGCTATTGTGCTAGCACGACTTTGGGGAATGTGTTTTTGCCTTTTTCTGACGCTTTGTTATGGAAAGTTCGGTGTCTAGTGATGGACGTGGTGAGCTCGACGTTGGCTTCCGATTTCGTTTAGCATATGTACTTGTCTGAGAATACAAAAATTTTCATTTTATTATAAAAGTTAAAGGAACCTTTTTGTTAGTTTTGTCGCGTTTTCACAATAACATGTACCAGTGTACCTATCTATTCATGTAAATTGTTTATTCTCCAAAACCGCAATTTACCTCTTCAGATTTAATTTTATAAGATCTAAGTTCTTAAAGAGTAGTATAGGCAGAGTGAATAATTATTAGCCCAGTTTACCGGTTCGAGGTGTGTACCAAATGTAATATCGTGAAGTCTGCTAGTCACATTTCAGGATCAGTTTAGAAGTAGCCGGGTATAACGAGAGGAGTATGTACTGACAGACATCGGGCTGACTGTGGTCAAAATATATAAAATAACAATATAAGGGGTTAGAAAATAATATAACAACGATTTGCGTAAAAGCGCACGGCATCAACGGTGTCAACGTTTGGCAGTGTCGCTGAGCCCGCGGCGATCTGTTGATAGCTGTCGCTACGTCTATTGGAGAATGACAGGCTTTTCAGGCCGGGGCAAATATAATCTTTGATTGACGTGCTAGTATAAAATACTATTCATTAATTTTTCACTGTAGACTAAAGAGATATTCTTTAAAATCATATTTAAATAAGATTTATTTTAAATTTTAAATTTAATTCAAAATGTTTTTTATGTACTTGAATATTAGACGTGACAATTTTTTTTTATTGTAGCTCGGTATGTGACAACACTCCGCCTGATGTGAAGCTAGAGTGCGGTCCATGAATGGAAACAACTGCTACTACAGAGAAACCTGTGCATGTAGCAGTCGCCTCCACTATGCCGGCTTGGGAAGACGAGCATGTACCATCCTAGTACAGTGCATACTCCTCTCGTTATACCTGGCTACTTTCAAACTATTCCCGAAACGCGACAAAGTTACTTCACGGGTGTTACATTCGAAAGTGGTGGTACTACCCCAGGACGGCAGACTGGACAAATAACCATCATCAGTCTGCCTACCACTCTTTAATAGTACCTATAGGTACTGAGCGACGAAAGTACATATAACAAAGTTACATTAGTACCTGTCAGAATTAGCGAGGTTCGAACACAGGTCTCATCGATCGTGAATTCACGCGTCTTACCGCTAGACCGCGGCTGCTCTAGCGGTGTTGTTATTGTTGTTAAATATTATGGTTGATGCGACTTATTCAAGATGGATAATTCACTCCGCCTTGTAGACAGAATGCTCGTATTTCTAGACTTCATCCTAGTAGTGCTTTTATATACCTTTATATTATCCGCTGAAAATCCAAATGTCATCATAACCTAACCGTGGTACGGTTCGTGGTAGATTGTATTAAACAAAGAGGGATTAAACAGAAGACGGGCGGTGCTCCGAGCTGCGACCAACGAGAACTATGACATTTTATACACCCTTTATTGTTGAAGTATTCGCTTGCAATATTATAATTCTGGATTAACTACAACTATAATAAGTATATCGTGAAATAAAATAAATAAATCATAAACATAATGAATAATACATACATAAATACTTAAAATAAAAGTGCAAAACAATTTTACAAAAAATAATTAATAAACTTCAGGAGTTTCTTTGTAAAAAAGATGCGGTGCTGTCTGGCGAAGTTTTTTGATATTGTAACTTCTACTATTATGTTATTTTTATTTTTCAATATGAAAAACCGAAATACAAAATAGACCAAGTTAAAATGTTTTGGTTTCATAATAAAATATTACTTACTCAATAAGTCGAATATCGAAAAAAATCTACCATAAGAACTTAATTATTAAAACAACACAGTCGTTTTTTCTGAACAACGAAGTACCGCTTATTTAACATAATCCGCTATAAAAATAAATAAAAGTTAATTTTGTGAAAACATTTTCCTGTTAAAATTCTTCTCGTCGATCATTACGAATTCACTCGATAGTCATTTTTCGAAACACGATTTCACTTCCAACTACATTCATTTACACATAATAATTTTGTTCGGTCGCGGCTGCCGACTCATTATCATATAAATGAGAGAGAAAAAGCAACGGTCGGCCATTAATCAAGAGAATGGAGCAACAACACTGGCTAATACACTTATCAACTTTAATTCAATAATCCGGCGGCTCCGCACTGGACCGGACCACTGGACTTTTCGAAATGCGAAAAATAAGTGGAAAACGGAACGCACGACCTCACACACTAATGCCAATTAATTGCTCCACGCTGGAGTGAACGATAATGCGATAGCAGCTTAAGTTTCAAATTGGTTCCTTCAACAATGGACCGGCGAAATATTTCATGTAAAAGAATAATAATCTTTTAATTATGTATTTATTTATTATGTATATATATTTTAGGGCGGCCGTGGTCTAGCGGTAAGACGCGTGAACTCACGATCGATGAGACCTGTTCGAACCTCGCTAATTCTGACCGGTACCAATGTAACTTTGTTATATGTACTTTGGTCGCTCAGTGCCTATAGGCACTATTAAAGAGTGGTAGGCAGACGGATGAAGGTTATTAGTCCAGTCTGCCGGCCTGGGGTAGTACCATCACTTTCGAATGTAACACCCGTGAAGTGACCTTGTCGCGTTTTGGGAATTGTTTGAAAGTAGTCAGGTATACACTGTATACAGGTGTGCACTGTCAATCTGGATGGTATATGCTCGTCTCCTCAAGCCGGAATAGTGGAGGCGACTGCTGCCTGTAGAGATTTCTCTGTAGTAGGAGTTGTTTCCATTCATGGACCGCACTCTAGCTTTACATCAGGCAGAGTGTTGTCACATGCCGAGCTACAATAAAAAATACGTACTATTTTAGGTATAATTTTAATACTTTGGTTTTATATTAATGTTTATACATAAGAGTAAAATTTAAAAAAGTAAGCCACATTCCAAAATTTTATTAAAGGACATAAATAAACGACGAAAAGTAGCATTTCGTAATATCGCGGAGGTACGCGAGCCTTAGCGTTGGCGACAACGTGTACAACAATTTGTAGCATGTAACTCTTTAAAACTATCATCATAATTCTATGCTCGCATTCTGTCACGGCAGCGCTGGTCCAAGTTCGCGCGCATACTTACGACTAGGGATGCACTTTCCAAATTTATTCAAGATGGTGTATTTAACGGTTGACAAGAGTTATGTATTATGGTACGATACAATATTAATTCTTAGTTTAAAATTACCTGTTAAGGTTAGGCCATATAATTTACGCATGACCTACGTGGTGTATATGTTATTGTTGTCTACAGATATATTACGTTCGTATGTCTGTTTAGTATATTAAAAATGTATATACGTATACGTCACACATGATCCGTATATAAATTTCCATATCCGATCCGTATACACACTCGTATATAAATTTATCGGTTATTTTTTTATTAATGTTTGTCATATTAAAATGCGGAATTTGTTATTATTAAATTATAATGAAAATTGATCAGAGAACAAAAGCTATTGTTTGAAAACTGATTGTTGGATTGTGGAAAATCGATTGTGTGAAAATTGGTAATGTTTTTTTATTTACATTGTAACAAATTCAGTATTTTATTATGCCAAAAATTTTAAAAATAATCGTTAACATAATAGTTGTTCAAAATTACACAAAACGAGTATGTTTTTAAACTTATACAATCGCTCTCCAAAATTCTAAGTCAGCTGTGCCCTAGTTCTTAGATTGGCGATGCTAAGGTCTCACGATCCAATTTCATGCCTTCGTGAACTCATGCACCAATGGTCCACCCACCAGAGAAATTTCACTAACACAAAGTTATGATTAATTGAGGCAATAACATGAAGACTATGCTACATTGTCCTTGCGCTGAAATCCAGGGGGACGTAGAGTAATATCTGAATAGAGAGAACGCTTTTAAATTACTTTATTGTTGGCTGTTGCGTAACGTTGCAAGATGAGGTATCATTTTTCAATTTCATGTACTTGTTTTACATTTGATAGCTTTATAAACGTATCATTATGCAACCGTAATTATAATGAAAATTACTAGGATTAATGGAAATCTAAACCATTTATCTTTCATGTCATTACTTAATGCTTCAAGGCCACATGTTGCTCGCCGTGTCTATTCATAAACATAAGTAAAAGGTACAAGTTTAGATTTCTCCCGGAAACAATGCCTGCACACGTTACTCGTGAAAAAGCTGGATATTCCTTACTAGTGTTCCGACTTTCAAACCAAAGACAAAGGGACTTCCTCCGTACATACAAAAACTCATCCACGCCAGATGATGTGTCTATGGCGAGAAATTGTGAAAAAAGAAAAAAAAACTTTTATGTGTCTGTATGTACGCGCAGAATTTTCAAACGAGACGTTTTTTCCCTACTTCTTGTTGAAGAAAACTGAGCGGATGCGAGCGAATAGACAAAAGGGGGGCTCTCTATACTTTGTTAGATATCTAGCGTGAGTAAAAGCGAATGTAGATGAGGCTCTCTCATATCCCCCGAAGCCGTGCCCCGCGTCCCGGCCCTGTACGCTTAACTACAAACACAAAAGTCCTTACATAAATCTTGTCCTCGCGAGAAACTCCGTCGGGCGGGCGCCTCACCTCGCTAGGTGCTACGCACCACCCGACTCAGATATATTCGATAACACGAAAAATTAGGACGTTACTTTTTACTCAGATAAATTATAGCCATCGTCGAACATGAAAAATGCCTTATTTTTTGCCTTAAGTTAATATTGCAATGTAATCAAAATCATAACGAAGACTCGATCATTTTATAAGCAACAATAACGTACGTACTTATAAAATATTCAAAAATAATTTTATATTATTTATAGTTTATTATTATATACTCAGAAATCAGCTTCCTGTATTCATATAATAATGACAACCGTTGTGTTAGAGATTTGTGAGCTTACGCTCCACATAGAACGGCAGAGATAGCTAATCCACGTCACAATAGGTGAGGCGCGATGTTTGGTTTTACATATACATACATATTATACTACTGAATATTCAAGACAGAACTTTTATCGCGATGAACCAACCACCTTCACTCACGAACCTAAATTTAATTAACGATTTCTCCGAAGCCGCTTGTCACACGTTTAGCTAGAGAGGAGAATAACGTCGTTTATATGTATTAGCAACGCGGTTAGCGAGAAGAAAAATAAACTGAAATGTTTTTGGTAAAGCTATTCTTTTTCATTGTTACTTTACGTGACGTAATGTTATTATTGTTTTTGTAAATGTCGACGAATATAATTTAGATGTTTACTTTAATGAAATTTGAGCATTTCATTTGAGGAATAGTCCTTTTAAGGAGAAGCACCGGAGATCGAGGCGTTCTTACTCGACTCTACATTAAATATTCTACAAGATTATGTCTACTAAACGCTTCCAATGAAAATGTGTATATAACTTTCTGGTGACACAGAGTTATTTTATTGCGAAAATGAAATGTTATTAGTTGAGATATATTAAATATAATTACAAAGCAAATTGCATAAAATAAATAGGGACCCAATTAAAAACGAGTACTATTAAGTTACAAATAAAGTTAATGCTTCGACCAACCGAGTCCGAGGAGAAATAATGAACAGAACTTGCGGTGCCGGGAATGCAGAATTACTTCGTAATGAGTGTTCGCTAGCCTAATTTGAGGATAATCAAAATAAACATTTTGATTTTGAAAGCAGCCCGGGAGATGCTGAAGATGTAAGAATGTGCGTGGTGTATGCACCCATTACATATGCGGCAAAGATTAAAAGTTGAGAGAAGAGTTATAAAAGAAAAGCTATAAAAAAAACAACTGAATGGATTTCTTTTTTGTTTCAGTTGTACTGAGTTGGTTTCTACTAGCATCCCTTATAAACTAAGGTATTATAATTTACATAGGTAATAAATTAATAAGGAACAAAATACACCCAATTTGTAAGTACAACTAACAAGATAATATAGTAACTGGATATTCTGTTTGAACTTAGTTTATTAGTTAAAGCGGAAAGATAATGGTTGGGATTCTACTAATTATCCATTTGTCACGAGGTGTTCCGAACCTTATCTCAATTTTCAGTTATCATAACTTTGCAAAATTTTAGTAGGTATGTAATTTGACCGCTACTGTACTAAGTCGTAGAGTTTGTTTCCGAAACATGATAACAGTTTTCCTTTTGTTACTGGAAGGAGTAGGCTGCCTAGAGCTCTAGAAGTTTCGTTTTTAGTTCGATCGTATCTGTGAATTTTCATTATTTCTGAAATATGAAGCGTGTAGGCTGCCAATCAACGTGATAATTATAACGTACGAGATTAGATCGGGAAGAAAACTTATTAAACTTAGTTTTGAGCAGGAAAATATCTTAAATTTACCTTAGTCTATTATTAAATAAAGCAGACTAACGATGGTTACTGGTTATTACCAGTTGACAAAGCGGAGGCGAGTGCTCTAGCTGCCTGAGCTAAACCGTCCAAAAATATTACCAAATATCACCTTCAAACGCTAAACCATAATTTAAATAGTCTTACCTGAAACAAAAGAAACAATTATAAATAAGTAATATGCGTGTTAAAATCGGATGATACGGTTTTTTTTATTGTAGCTCAGCATATGGACTACTCCGTCTGATGTAAAGCTAGAGTGCGATGAATGAACAGAGATAACTGCTACTACACATAAATTTGTATAGGCAACAGTATCCTTCACTATGCCGACTTGAAGAGACGAAAGTACACCATTCCGGTTAACAGTGCACACTCCTCTCTTTATACCTGACTATATTAAATTAATTAAATTCGAAAACAAATTGTTCCAAGTAGGAAGATATGCTTGTTTTATTATAATTAAACAACCACTTTACACCTGTAATTACAATGGGTAAGTCAAGAACTTACACAAACGTAAATTTCTATCTTGTAAGGAAACTCATATTTTCCTTTAATAAGGCCGTCGTAATTACGCTATGAAACTTTCCGTGCAAGTGTAAAGTGGTAGCGTTATCTAAATGATTTTAACTTGACTGTTAGAATTAAGCCTAGTTTTGTCTTTAATAAGTTAAGTTAATGAGTTTGTGGTTATTTTTGGATATGTATGTATAAGATGGGATCAATATTTCAGTACCTTTGTCTATCCTATATAACACAACATACAGAATATTAAGTTTTTTTAATAGTAACACACGTGACCACACTGATATCAAGCTATAGTGCGATCCATGAGAAACAGTCATCTTCGCTATGCCGGATTGTAGAGAATATCCACCATTCATTGACAGGACACACTTCTGTCGTTATACCCGGCTACTTTCGAGCTAATCCTAACACTCAACCAAGGTCCTTTACAAGTGTTGGTACAACCCCATTACAGCAGACTACAGCTAATAACCATCATCAATCTGTTGCCTAATAAATGGTACATGCTCGTCTCCTCAAGCCGGCATAGTGGAGGCGACTGCAGTCCGTAGAGATTTCTCTGTGGGAGCAGTTGTTTCCATTCATGGACCGCACTCTAGCTTTACATCAGGCGGAGTGTTGTCACATGTCGAGCTACAATAAAAAAAAAAAAAAAAAAAAAAAAATTTGAATTCTACCGATAGGCCACGGCTGCTCCAGTGAATGTTTTTTGACCCATAGAGATGGGCCCCGGCATTTATTTCGGTACCTACATTAGAATATAAACGAGTATTATAATTATGTTAACGAATTAAGAAGATTTATTGTTACTCAGTGCTCACGTCGTCAGCGACCTTTCTTCTTAATGCAGGGTTACCCCAAATATATTTCAAAGGAAAAGCGGTTACAACTTTCTCCACCTACTTAACTCATTAACTTGAGTTTGGGGACGTAGTGCAGCGACGCGTAAGGGCTTGAAACGAGACGCGATTCCTACCAACTTGTAAAAGATTGTCGAAACAAACTCTAAACGAAATGAAAACAGTTTTTTTTAATAGCCCGGCATGAGACCACTCTCTGTCTATTATTTTATTAGGCGAGAGTGCGGTCCATGAGCGAAGACGAATGTCAAAGTTGACAGTAGCTCAGAGGAGTCTCGTTATACCCACTGAGTTCTTAATTGGTTTCGAAACGCGACTAGGACGTTAGACTACTCTATTTTAGTTAATCCCTAGTATCCCTTACTAAGCACTAACTAATAAAGGTCAGTAGTAATACATATTGATAACATAGAAAGTAGCTGGTGTGGACCAGAACTAGGCAGGACGATCGACGTTTATGGTAGATGTTGAACTTTACGATAGGCCCTTTAGATATTATGGAGATGATTAACACGGTAAATTGCATATATTTATTTCAAAATTTTAAACAGCAGTTAGACTGACACTGAGATGCGCAAGCGCTATTGTATTCTATTTCCCGTGTTTCTGTTTAAAATAGTTTTGATAAAATAACGAAGCGCATAACGCCTGAATAAAGTAAATAGTCTAAATTTATTTTAAGGCGTTTGTCGTTACAATAGAGCAACCAAATCGTACATTGATACGTCTCCGAATTTTGCGAGATTTAACCATGGGTATCGGTCTTGTCGCACATTACGCCACAGCCAGTTACATATTTTAGAAGCATCATAGAGTAAAATTAAATAAAATACGTTTTTACACAATATTTTTAAGTGAACAAATGCGAAGTATATTTTATACAATAAAAATGTGTGTCTAACTTATTTAAGTCAATAGTATAAAGTGCATACTTTGTATAATATGACGATCTTATGAAGAAGGATAACAAAGTCGCTGTCATGAACATTGCTTCACCAGCGATGCTTGTAGTAGCTGCGCTCTTGACAAATTAGATTTTTGCAAGGTACCTATTACAAGCTAAGACAAAATTACTACTGACTTAAAGTCAAGTGCAGGCTTTTAAACATGAATTAGAGGTCATGCCAGTCAACTTTTAGTAGATTATTGTATTATAACAGAGTAGATTGTAACCTGTAAAAATTACATAGAAAGGAGAATGCCCATTTACCTAAGGGAAATAGGTCTACAATTTTTTTCTCGAGTTTGTCGAGGATTTTGTTCATTTTGCAGGAACATATATCTACATTCCTTATCACCAATCAATTTTTTTTTTCACTATTCGTGTAATTAGTAATTTTCTGATGCATCATTTATTTATTTATTTTCGGGAAACAAACAACTAAAAATTTAAATGAACATTAACATATAGAACTATCAGTCACTTAACAGTGATTGGTAAACAGTGTGTTCATATAATTAAACAAATTAATGTAAAAATAAAAATCTATTATTATTAGATATCAAGTGAGCTCAAAAATGGGCATTGTCCTTTAGACGAACTTATTGATTTTTTGTTAACGAATCGAGACAAGCTCAACCATTATTCCTTAACTCGTTTTTAATTTATCAGACAAATTTTAATTCATCGCGACAAGCTTTTATTATCTTAAGGGATGAATTTATATTAATTTCCTGTAAATAATTTTAAATCCAATTGACTTTTTTAACATTTTATTAATTATGTTTCATGGATGACAATAGCCTATAGGTGTACAATTGTACATATATAAACAAGATAAATAAATAAATTTATGTCTGGACAGGGGTGGTTTTATAAACTGGGTATATAATAGGGTTCGCGCAATGGACACGTAATCGGACGCCACGCTTGCCATCTGCCGGATGTTTTACAAAGTTTATGAGCGTCATCGGGAAGTGTACATAAATTTTGGCGATTTAGGACGTGGATAGCGGATATGATAACATTGAATCAATGGTCTCTAGTTCTATATAATGAGACTCGAATCGTATAACTAAATTTAAAATCAAATTTCCACCACTTTCGAATGTAACACCCGCGAAGTGACCTTGTCGCGTTTCGGGAATAGTATAACAAGAGGAGTGTGCACTGTTAATCTAGATGGTACATGCTCGTCTCCTCAAGTCTCCTCCGACATAGTGGAGGCGACTGCTGCCCATACAGGTTTCTCTGTAGAAGCAGTCGTTTCCATTCATGGACAGCACTCTAGCTTTACATCAGGCGGAGTGTTGTCACATGCCGAGCTACAATAAAAAAATAAGGACGAATGAACAAATACGACATATTTATTATTTTCGATTTCTCAATCGTCCTATACTAACAAATCAATATGGATGGTAAAGTATCCGAAAGTTAAAGCAGAACTTCTGTTGCACAATTGCATTACCAAACAAGAAACTTTGAATTGTTTTAAATTCGATATTAATCCTCGAACCCACCCCACAGTTTTGCTCACCATACTTTGTAGGATTTTCGCAAGAAAGCTGCTTCGAGACAAACTTTTACCGAAGCTCACCGTGTAATCTTACTTATAAAAATAAACTTTTGCATTAACCGATTCACCGATTCGGAATCAGGAGAGACGGAAATGCTTTTCAGGTAGAGTCCGCCTACTTCGCAACGCTTCTACGAACAAGTTACACGTCCAATCAACCAGAAAATAGAAACAAATAAATAAGCGTAGTAGTAGTTTTGACTTGATAAGCATAAGTAGTCTCGGGGCTCAAATTTATGGAAGGCTTTGGTAGATAATGTGAAAGTTTGACGATAAGACTGGATTACTCGAACTCTGAGTCGATTCGGTCCTGAAATATTATTGATTTCAGATCAACACTTCAATTACATAACACAACAAAAATTATACTACTTTCCTTGAGCTACTTTTCAATGGATAATGACGTAATTAATATTAATATGTATTAAATACTTCGCAACAGTATATTAAAATCACAATTTTCGTAAATAAACTGAATTTCCTTTCAAGCCGCAAGTCTCCGTTAATAAGTATATCCTTCATAATTATTTAATTATAAAGTTAATAACGCCCTAACCTCTTATTCCCCCGGCTAGAAAGTAAAGGCGTCGAGGAAAATTTCTCAAATGGACATATAAATTCATTCAAAATAATATTGTTTTTGTTATTTAATATCTCACTTTTATTATGGTTAATTTATTTATGATATGATAATTTCTTTGCGCTCAATTAATAAAATATATTAATTTTAAGATGATTTTTTATATAAGCTCGAAGATTGCGGTCCGTGAACGGATGTAACCACAGAGACGTGTCTGCAGACAACAGTCCTCTACGCTATGCTGGCATGGGGTGTCGAAAGTGCACTGTCCAGGTGGACAGGTCCAAGCTGATAACAAAATTTGACTAAATCACTACACACTACAAACTTTCGTTAGATATTTTTATTTTAATTATTATGGTAGGTATTCATACAGCTTTATACATAAACACCAATCTAGCAGTCAATAATTGATATGCTGTATTGTATATATTGTAACATATAATTGATATGCTATATTGTAACAACCGATCAAAAGATTTTTTTTTTTATGGATTATGGACTATTCATGCGCCTTTCTATACACACGGAATGTAATTAAGGTGCAAAGATACCCAAAGCTTCAGGTAAGAGAGGTCTGAGAGCACTTCAGAGTCTTACTTTGTACTCCGCACACATGAGTGTTGCGTAGATCTGCATTCACCGTGTTATATTATATGAAATATAGTAATTGGGTACGATTATTTTATGTAACTAACATCAAGTTTTGAGCAATATTTTTTATTAAAAAAATAATAAAATTTGTGGATAACTTCATTTCATCTATACTATACTATAAATTTTCACATTACAACACTTACAGTAAGTGTTAAAATTGTTATACAACTATTTCTGAGAAACACAACATTATTCTTCTTAATTAAATATAATTCTTAACAATGTTGTATTCGGTCTTATAGTCCACATTACATTAATTTCTCTCGAGACGTCTCCTAAACTAAGCAACTAAGCAGCTGCCTTCCATCGCATGTTTATTGAGAAATTGCCTAATCTCGAAGAGCTACAAAACAAAACCACATCGGAAATGTTGAACTAAAGTATTTCTTCTCTCTAAGGATGCGAGTTGTACCCTTGTCTGCGCCAACCGATCACACCCTTAAGGCTCCCGAATTACTGTCCGGGCTGATTACCGACGCCACCCTTCCCGTCGTCCTTCGGCTTCGTCCCCCCCTCGTCCACCGGCCCGCGGGCTTGCCTCAACTATTATTTGTGTTCTCCTCATAATCTTGTGTGCTAGAAAAGTTTCACAAACACCAGTCATTTTATCAAATATAAGGAAAGTTGGACATAAGTTTCTTGTGTGCCTTGAACAGTGATGTCGGTATTATTCGATTAGTTTTTATATCGTGATCTGATCTATTATTGATTGATTCTAATTATTTAAAATATTTTATTATTCGATTGATTTATAATGCTAACGTATTTTCCACATTTCATTAAAGCGTTCATTTTATTTGACAAATAAAGTTAAAACTCATTCAGAATATGTGTTGGAAAAATTGAATTTTTATTCACCTAGAAAAAGAGGAAATTTTCTTTTTTGCTTTTCCTTTACATACTTTCATTAGGGGAAAATATACAAATATTTTATCAGCAACCTCCAACGAGTGCGTAAGAATTTTTATCGTAAATTCTCTTCACGAGTCATAAAGCTACACACACAAAAAGGCACACATTCTAATGTTCTTACATTCTTGATTTTCTACAAAACGGAAAAATGTGTTCATTGGCGCGAAACGAAATCATCGCTCCAAATACGTCTTTCTCCACAACAAAGGCCGTCTCAAAACATGTTTTACATATTTTTCTTTAAACAGAGAGCTATATTTGCCAGCAGACACATATTGCATTACAATAAACAATTGATTCATGAAGTCAATTACCGAATAGTTCCAGCTGGTTTATTGCAATATCGGTGCTATTTAATACACAGATATTATTATAATTGAACCTTTTTTAAATTTACTTTTATAGTTAGTAAATAGTTAATTGCTACAAGGAAACTAGCACCAAGAAATAAGTAGTAGGTGTAATTAGTTATCGTGTGAAGATAGCGAACCGAACCGAGTGCACGCGTCCGACGCGTGGGAAGATGGATCGACGCTGTAATCAGTTAATGCATTATGCTGTTTAAGCTGCACCTCGAGAACATAGTCGACAAATATTGATACAAATTAAGCTTCACCACCTCCGTACTAGCCAAAATTGTGTATAACTTGTTGTTGCTTCATACAATATTATTTACAATAAACATGAGTAGATATTCTCGATTAAACTAATATAGGTAACATAAATACAAAGCTGGTATTCGCGCGTACAGTCCCCGTAATCAGGGGATCGCCGTAGCCGCATCGTGTCCAAAAGAAAGGTCCACATTTAAAAGACAGATGGCGTCATTCGGATAATTCTGTTATCAGCCGCACAGAGGCGCCTTCGCACTCGTATACTTACTTGGACGACCGTTTCCGTAGACGTTAAGTCCTTATAAAGGTAGCTGTTTCATGGAAAACCCCCTATTTCTGTGACAAAGGACGCTTTTAACCGCTCAAGTGAAATTACCGCGAATTTTGGTGCGTCAAATAAACAAGTCTGCGTATAATAAATAATTTCACTTTATGACTACAATCTAATTTGATATAATCGCATTTACAGACGGTAACATTTACGCATTTACATTCATGTGGAATAAGTTAGAATTGTATTTTAGCAAGTTTTATTTCTTTTATTTGAGTTTTGCAAGTGGAGAGAACTCGATATCCACTCATGTGACTATATCTCGTCTCAGATTCAGCACTTTACTGTGAGGCATCGTTATCTCATGAAACAAAAATACTTATGTACAGAAACAAAATTACTTTCTCTCAAAGTTTAGATTTATCGGTTATTGCGTCACGCCGCTCGGCACATTCGTATTGTGCCTAATAGTAAATCACATATTCTACTAGGTATATGATTAACGATTGCTGACGTATGGAAACCTACGGTGAACGAAAGTATTTTTCTGAAAGGTAATATGTAAACATGTAATTTATATATAGTCTTATAGCAAATAACAAGATTCAATAACACTTCTGTTCATAAAAATAAACATTGTTTATTTCACATGCGAGTAATCTATTTCGAATCACGTTCTCAAAAAGGAATCACAATACGCGAATTAAGATTCAAGCTCGCATTTCAGCTGGAAGTGACACATTCGTTACTGACAATGGAGACCGTTTTATCGGCTCAATACTTCCATTCATTCTTCCATGCAAAAAGTAATTTAAAGTACTGATCCGGATGAGAGCAGACTTATCTATTTTTGAGGAAAGGAACGCACGCTGCGACCCGTTAAATCAGAGTTAAAGAGAGTCTGGCACACTTCCGCACATATGGGCGAAGCGACGCACGCACCGCCACACTCGTCCTTTGCTGTCTGCTCTCTTCCTCAGAAGACACGGAGATAGAACACAGTAATAGTATATTATAATTATCACTTTCAACAATGTCTGAAATAGTTTATGTTCCTTTTTGCATTCTGAATTCAAAATAATGTATTTTAAAATATATATATTTTTTTAAATATGAATAAAATAACAAGTTTAAAATAGAGTGTAAAGGAACAACAAGTGTTTAAATAATAAGTTGATTTTCTTCGTGTTGCTCGCTTTACTACAGACGTGGAAGGTGGAGGCCCCGCGAGTGGCTAGCACAATGACGACGCAGATAAAGAGGGTCGATAACGTGAAATAGCAACGTGAAAACGTGGCGAGAAAATAGCATTATTAACCTCCCGGGCATAATACGCGCGCCAGTGCGCCAGATATGGTAATGATTATGTAAATTCTCTTCTCACAGGTACATCTAGGGAACGTTATATGCTTATTAAAACCAAGATTGCGCGAGCGACCGGGGGATTGTCTTCAAAAATTGACCTTCATTGGGGACTCTCCAAGCGCGCGTATTTACAACGTTGTTAACTCGACATTGGGGTTTCTGAAGTCAGACTTCAGCGTTTCAGTTTCGCTTGGCGACCCTCTTTTCAATTTTCTTAGTTTCTCGTTCGAAACAGGCAAGTATTGTATGGCTAGATTCTTATCTCTCTCAAAAGCTATTTAGCTAAATGGAATTTACAGAGCCCGCACTGCAGTTCGACGAAGTACATTGTAATATTTAAAATCTTGAAATTTAAGTCTAAATCCTCTTGCATTGTATTATGTGTCCAAGGGTTTTCTTTTTACTTTTTGTGGGTTTCTTATATTATGCACTCCAACAAATTGAATGAGTTTTATCTCAAACTTAAGTTATCGTGTTACTTAAAGTTTATTTTCTTCATCTCTAAGTTTTACGCTCCAACTATAATTTGTAAAGAAAGTTTAATTAAGTGTCATAATTACAGTAAGGTATATATTTATCTTTGCTATTAATTTATAATAATAAAGTGTTAATTTATTGAGTAATACTATATTTCCATTATTTTGTTATTCAACCTAATAATTGATTACAATTATGTTTATTTATATTATTATATTAAGCGTTAACAAAATGTATAAAGTGGGAGTAGCAAATTGAGATCCGTTAATCAACATCTCAAAGTTTTCACAAGTGCTTAATTATTTACCTTAAACATCGTCCCTCAAAGCGTTTATGAAATATTTTGCTAACGCGAAGAAGAACACGAAGTGAGTACAACAGATAGAAAATATTGAAACATCAAAAATACTGACGCTGAATCTTGTTAATGAACTTAATGAGTAAAGAAACAAGGAGTTGTATAGCGTAGGAAACTTTGTGAAAACGTCTTGCAAGTTCCCATTACCGAATGCCTTAACAACACTCTCTCTCTGAGCTTGTTTCTAACTTTTGTGCATCAATTCGTGTGCGGTTTATCATTGATGTTTGTGTGGTATTTGTTAAGTTGTAAGTTATCGTTTTATGCGAAAATAATTTTATGTTAAAAAAATGTATGTGTGTATTTTAAAATTTACCGTAATTAAATATTACCTATGCATACACCTCCATTTAATATTCGTAATTTATTATTATTTATTAATTGCTCCTATTGTATATTTTTCTGTTAATATTTTATTTTATTTGTCACAAATTAAATAATTTTATACCATTTTGTATTTATCGTATAAAACGTACTACTCAACTTTGAAGGCGGAGAATAAACTACAAAGCTGGATCGTGTCCGGGAGTTGAAGCGCCCCGGACGCGTGCGACTCCATAATTGCTTAGGATTGCTACCGTTGCAGCCGCGGTCTTGAACTCCGTCCGTCCCGACGGCACAGGAAGTACACTCACTTTCGACCACGACCGAACGCTTACGTTGCAATAGTGCGGTGGATACTTCAAATAATTTCCATTTGAATCGTAGCAATTTGAATCACGTTTATGTTACTAATCCATTGGCTTTAACGTAATTTAGAGGTAATCTAATTCTACTCAGGAATGTTTAAAGATTCTTGATATTAAAATAAAAAAGTGAAAACGTAAAAATATCAGACAATAATCAAGATTTATTGTTTAAAAAATAATAGCAATTGATTTTCTAGATATTATGTTGAAGGCATTAATTTGAAGATAAAATCTTTTTGTTAACGTTAAATAATGAACAAATTTGTTCTGTCTGTTCGACTATACAAAGTAATAAATTGTAAAAAAAATACGAAATCACAAATCATAACAAAACATTGAGAAATAATTTTAACAAAAAAGACCATTTTTGTGATATCCACGTCAGACACTCAGTAAAATGAAATACGTAGCCGGCACCGCGCTTCGGCAAATGGTTTAATATCGAAATGTGATCACTTAGCGCAATCTCTTACCAAAGAAAAAACAGAACGGGCCGGACGTATTTAGCTTTTTTCATAGAAACATATTTTTTCCAACTGTAACGTACAATTTTGAAATACACTTGTATAAAATATGCTTTTTCGTTTAATCATATCTTTATTCGTGTTGTGTAAAGTAAACAAATCACATTAAATAATATTTTATAATTTGTATAAAAATGAATCAACAATTTTTAATGTCTTTTTGACTTTATTTCACAATCTATATAATTTGATATATCTATCGTATAAAATAAGTATTTATACTTTTGTTGTAGCTATTCCAAACGAAATTCTTACGGTTTCTGCGAAAGCTGTGTAAATAAGGTAAAATGTATAACGAAACTTGGTCGAAAAGTAGTTCAGATAGGTGGATCAGAACGTGGCACGAATGCGGCCACTTACTAAAATGAAATGCGTGCCTTCTCGCTGAGCCCTTGATGTATAGTGGACGATACGGCTATCACTTAAAATGAAATACGACAACGAAGCTTACTACAAAATATCTTAAATTGTTCTCTTTTAGCTGACGTCCTGAATCACAATTATTTTTCTTACGTTTAGATTAATAGAAAAAAAAGGTATCCATAATTACTAGATTTTATTTTTATGCTTTTCTATACCTTAAATATTAAATGAATCTTTTACGAGAGACCAAAGCTTATTTAGTAACGCAACTGCAATTAAGAATTCACCGTAGAGAAGCTGCCATTGAATTCTTTATAGCTGCAAAAGCACCCAAGAGGAAAATATTTACGCTTTTTCGGAATGCAGAAATCAAGTAACAAGGAATTGGTTTTAGCGAAGCGAAGCGTCAGGGATGGAGCTGAGGAATAAAATGAGAGAACTACTCTAATAATACTAACGTATTCAGTTATGAAAAATACTTATGTAGGTACTTAGCAAATATAAATTTGATTAATATATATTTTTGTACATTTTTTGTAATATATTGAGTCAGTGCTTACCTATACTGCAGGCACCGAGTAACCAAAGTACAAAATACGACGAAAATGAAAATTAGGTATTATACAAAAACTTGGCTTATGGGATATAATCCAATATCATAGATTTATGATTGATTAATGAAATTCCTAATTACAGGTCATGCTCTGAGTGCGACGATACCGAAAGTAATAGATTTTTTAACATAATCGACCATAATATTAAAAAAAAAAAGATTAAAATTGTTAAAAAGTAGATACATTTAATATTAAATACGTATCAGTTGATAGTAGCATAAACGGCTGAGAAAGTTCACGTAAGTCGCAGAGTCCGGTCCCCGAACTAATCACTGGCGAATCCCGCGTGCCATTTGCTTGTTCAATTCCTCTTATCGTTTTCTTACTTCATATATAAATCTATAAATTTTATTTATAATAAAGGATATCTAAAATAATTTATATGTATACATTTTTAGTGTCTATACTAAGCTAGACATATTAATACATATAACATGGTATGGGTCAGCAAGATTTGAACACTGGTCTCATAGTCGTAAGTTCACACCTTGTGCCGCTAGACCTAATAAATAGTAATAATTTTCAAGACCAGTTCATGTAATTTAATTATAATATTCGCATTAAATAGTCATCAGAAATCGCTGTGAGAAATAGGAAAATTTATATTCACATAGTTAAGTGATTTTATTTGCATTCGTATCCCAGGGGAGCAAAACAAATATCCTTATTTATTTCCGCCGGGGCGTTCGGCCGCTAATTGCGAGTCGCTACCCAGTGATTTTCCACGATCTCGCTTTGTATTCACTTGCAATATTTATGCCAAGATTTCAGAATTATCCTTCGACTCTCGTACTTGCATATTCATGCTACTTATAGAAAAATATTAGCTCGCATTTTAATACACAGAAAGAATGATAAAGTTGTTTTGTGAATAATTTTTTCCACTAACATAACTTTAACTTAATACGAAATGCAGTATAATAATAACAAATTGAGTATATCTTAAGTGATAGTAAAAATTTTAACGGACATTTTCTTCAAGCAAATATTATAATATAGTAAAAATATTTTGAAGTTATTTTTTTGTGTTGACTGAAACACAGCGACTGGTATATATTTTTATATTACCCACGTTCGTTACATACAATAATATATATGTGTGTAATATATAATATCTTATGTTTGCATTAGAAATAAAGTTTTAACGATATTGCGTAAAATAACTAAAACTGTTTATTAAATTTTTGCTATGATAAAATACGTAATTATGATAATGTGCAACTAAAATAACAAAGGTGCCCTCGTCGGACACAATTGTCTAGTTTGGTCGAAGTTAAATAACAATTTAATAGGCACCAAAAGCTTTCCAGCGATTTATTATTCAGGATGATACCTCTGGCAGCTTCGTACACAGTTAATAAATGCTTTAAATAAATTTTCGTAGGTACCTATAAATTTAATTCAGAAATGTTGGTGCAGAATAATGCTACAATATTAAAAATCCTAATTGTTGAATTTTAAAAAATTGAAGTAAGAGCTAAGGTCACCTTTATAATGACAAATTGCGTATTTTAAAATTAGAATCGATAAACACATAAGCAAGTAAAACTCTAGTTTTGCATAGAATGGCATTCAGTGCATTCATATTCTATGTAACCGAACTATCGAGGGTGAGCTCCCTACAGTGAATAGATAAGATTAATGATAGTGGGGTCGGCCTTCAGATTCGGATTGACGTACAGACCGTTTGCAACGATCTTCCGATACTTGTCGAGGCTTCACTATTGATTACAGGTCTTCGGATAAGGCTATCAAATTCCAATTACTAATTAAGATTGAATAAAGGCTTTTGATGTTTCTTAGATAATAAATTCAATAGTATGATTTATGTATAGATGAAACACCGTAAACAATTTGTCGGAGAAATAAAGATATTAACTTGTTTTATGGATGAATGGTTTATTGTCAAATAGCATTAAAGTATAATAAAATTCGAACTTTGTTATAGTAAACTCATTTTGGTGAATATAATTTCATTTGTACTGTCGCTGACGATGAAAATTAAAAACACTTACACAAAAATGTATAACGCGTACACAGAATCAGTAATTCAGCGAAGGTGCCATGCTTTCTAACGTATCATAGAGCCACAATACACGTTCGATTCGGATTACGCTATCGGCTCGCTTCGTAAGTGGCTACGCAGCCGCTTTCAATAGGCACTTACTGGCATCACAATGCGATGCTTTGCAGGTTCTTTCGCGAGATCGAGCCACAAGATTGCGCTATCTCGAACGATATGCGACGCGCTTTTATGGCATAATTGAATTATTACATTCCAATGAAGGTAAAAGAGTGCCTTATATCGCTTTTGAGAGCGATAGACTAGAATATAAATAAGCACTTTGTGATTTATATTTTACTCGTCTATTATAATATTTCAGATAGATACGTGTTGACATAATATACCTAGTGTTAATCATTGTGTATGAGTGCAATAGAATTATTTACAGAAAATGGTTCGAACATTATTGTTAAGCTGAATGTATTTCACTAGGAAAACATCCTAAATAAATCCGCCTGAAATCGTACACAAATTTTTAACATATTGACAAAATTCACGGGCCAATTTTCACCAATCCCTATTCGCAACAACTCTTTGCAAAGTTACGATCCCGTACGTGATACTCGATATCAATAGTATAACAAATAGTCTGATATTTCGTCAGAAATAACCAGAATCAAGTTTCAGTGCGAAAGCTTTTGTGTGTGGCAGGTGAAAAAGTGAGAGGCTTGATTTATTCGCGCCGGCGCCGCCTATCGGGGGATGATTGAACGGGAACGTGTTTATACATCGGCCAACTCGTGAAATATGACAAGTGAAATACATTTCAATAGCAAAATACTTTATATTTAATAGTTCACGTCAAATCCGCGGACTAACTTAGAAGTAGAACTCCACACACAGTAAAGAGAACGGCTAGAGCTTGCGTTTTAATATTAGAAAATATCGAGCATATATGTATTCAAAAATTTGATTTATGCCAGTGTATCGCGTTGTATTGTTTCTGTTGCGAGTGAGACAGAGGTTATTCAGTTCCTGTCAAACGCCTTCTTTTCGATTTGCTCGAGCGATTTTATTATATAGGTACATTCGATTTATGCAATCCAGCATACCTATAAAATTGAAGTTTTCTTTCGGCAAGGCATCTTAAGGTGTTCAACAGATTATAATAATATAGTGTATGTATTGCGCTTATAGCGATTGATGTAAATGTCGTGCGTGGTCGGTAGCAGTCGATATTGACTTTGATAAACGAGGCGAGATCAGCGCCGCCCTCCAAGTCCACGTCACCTCCCTTGGTGCATTGCGGTTTCGCCGACGACACATCTTTAGAGCGTACGTCTCGACCATCTTCCTAAAATATTGACATCCTTATTTATGCAATTCATTTTTGAAGGAAATAAAATAACTTAACTTACTTGAATAATATGCAAAATGGCCAAAACCTCTATCCAATAAGGTACTTTTGATTTAAACACATAGATAACAAAATGATGTAATAAGGTATATTAAATTATTATCAGTTACAGTGTAAGTGACCACTCCCCGTCTCGCAGCCTTCGCTCGATAACTAGCCCGCGCAACATTTGCATAATATTGAAATGGCTCCAATACGGTACCTCGAAGCTCATTAACGTCATTGATCGGATTACGATATCGGCCCTCCATTTACTTGCTTCATGAATTGCGTATATTGTTACCGAATTTGCAATTATTCAATGAGATCCAGAAATAAACTTTATGAATGCGACATAAGATGAATAATACTATAAAACTGTACTATAAAACAGTTAATAAGTATGTATCATATTTATACCTATATAGATTCTTTATTAATGGAATTTCTATACATTTGCATAGTCAAAATACTGAAACGTCAGCGATACGGATCCTCGGAGCTCATTAACCTAATTGATCGGCTTTCCGTCTGTACAGAATCAATCGTACGTTCCGCCATTGATTTGCATTAATTACCAGACTGATTGTCACACATTGTCATAATGCAGAAGGTTATTTTAACCGTTTAACTATGATTAATGTAGTGTTCGTAGTTATTAGCAATTCTACTTTTTAATTAATTATTCAATAAATTTGAAAGCATTCTAATTCAAAGTGAGTTTTCAAATTATATTTAATGAAGAACACAGAAAACAATTCAGTTATCAACAGATAACATACAAATTGCATTATTTATATAATAACATATTAATTTTTATATCGGATTGGGAACAATATCCGGCCATATCACGCGCCAGATCCACTTCGAAGCAAACATAGAAAACAAACGCAATACTACTTCAAAATATACAACTTTGACATCTGCCAAACCAGAACAAACACAATTGCGAGGAAGACGCTTGTACACATCCGACTTAAATCAAATAACTGTATTGCTTTCAGCTTTGTAAAGCTTCAAGTGCAATAGCGTCAGTGGCGGATGTCCCACCCTCTGCCCCGTCTCTAGTCTGTACTCTATGATATTGCTCCACGCCCTTTACGTGTTTGGCGGGATCTGAAGAGAAAGGACCGAAGCGCACGCACGCGTTAGTTCCGACGCGACTCTAGCTCTCCACCCGCACCTAAGATATCGCAGTTCCAGCGTAGCGGGGGAGCTATCGGCTCTAGTTTATCCCTTTAATTGCCTTTTTTCTGAAGAGTGGGTTTAAGCTCTCTCGCCATATCTTCTCACGTCGCAATTACGGAGACGTCTTATGATAAATCTGCCGTAATTTGCATGAGATAGCATACGCTCACAACTTTCACGCGAAACGCTTCCTGTTCTTGTCGTTTATTACATTAAAGTACGTTTTCGAGAATGAGAATGAGCTACTTGACTTAAAACTACGTCTCATTAAGCAAATTCTCAAATACATAGTTGAGAAAAAGTGCATAACTGTTGCAAGAAACGTTCCAAGAATTTAAATTTGTTTCAATGTCCAATTTCATTATATAACGAGCACCGAATGCAATATCGTTGTATAACCTCAAAGCCTAACATATAAGTCCGTCTCAAGAAGAGGGGATAAAGGTAAATAAAATTGTAAAAGTACAAATTGTGAAACAATTTTGTTGTTACCCAGACCGTAGTGGATGCAAGAATGAGCAGCATTTTGCACAATGCAACAATTTTATTAGGTGGATTCGCCTTCATACAATTTTCCGTCCTCTGAAAATAAGACGGTAAGAGGCAAACAACACAGACGGCACAATCTCCGTGTTGCAACGTAGCGATTCGGTAGCCGACACCCGGGGTGCCCGCACTCTTCGCCGATCTCGAGATTTTTTCGTTCGACAGAGTTTCTCTGCAACCTCAGTGAAAATTGTAACGTCAGCGGCCCGCCCTGCGGACTGCGGAGACGAGTCGACTATTTGCTGAACGATGCGCCAAAATATAGCAATCAATCGAAGAAAAAACTGAAAACAACCCCGGAACATATTTTAATAATAATAACGTTAAAAAATATTTTCTAATTATTTATTATTTATTTTTTTATTTGAGCCTACACTGATAGACTTGAATGTACATAATTATACAAACTTGCATTAGCTGAGCCTGCAAGTTATTATGTAGATGATAAGATGAGTAACTTCGATGAACATTGAACGGAAGGAGGCGGGCACGACCCGTCTCTTGAGATGACACGTCATTAGGTCGCCGTTCAACTTGAATGGCTACTTGTAATATACGTAAATTCCGTATTATAAATACAGATTAAAATCTATTTAATATACTAAAATATTTATTAATAACCTTTTATTTTATATCTCGATGTTATTACTGAATAAAAACATTTCTGAAAAATATATATGTATATGAGCCGACTTCTAAATACATCACTAAATCTATTGAATGTACTAAAATATGTATTAATAACCATTTATGTTATATCTTCACGTTATTACTAAAAAAGAAAGTAATAAATATAGTTATAAAAGGGTAAGGATGGTCTATTTCACTGGAGCATATTTACTGGTAACAGGGACTCATCATTCTATGTCCCACATGACGGAAGATGTAAGCAGTAAGCGGGCTAGCCGTCTATGACATGCCATTAACCTCTCTCTCGGACCTCAATCACGGGGCTAACTTATAACTAATCTGTATTAAAACATAGTGACACATACTATACAAACATGCTATAAATGAAGATTGTTTTAATGGACCACTTGAAATACAAAATGAAGGTACGTAATGTTAATAACCCTTGTATGTGTAGGGTAGAATGTGTTGCGTGTAGATACATACTTTAATTTATATACAGCATAAAAAGTAATTAATATTTTCCCTTCCTAACTATGTTGTTAAAATAAAAATAATGTTCATCTCGTATTTCGCTCACGTCACTGGTAGCCAATTTAAGTATTAATAAGATGACAAAACCGTAACCCTACAACCCGACGTCATCCATCACGACCGCTTGTCAAGTGCTGACCGAGCGATTAAAAAAGTGTACCTAACCGATGTGTGCCTCTACTGTTAGATAGGGAAAGGTATTTCGGGATGCCGCGGGTAAATGGTCTAGACAAGGGTGAGATTAAATATTAAAATCGCGGTTAGGAATTTTGGGCCCAAATGTAACGAGCGTACGCAACACTGGCTTACGGTCTTAAAGCTCAGGGAAATGTGAAATTATATTAAAACTATCTACACCTATATACGCATTCATAATTTATCTACTATTCAATTATTTCTGTGAAATTATAAGCGCTTGTTTTAGGTTAATAAAATACATCTATAAGTAAAAACAATCCTATTGCTGTCGCCATTTATTGTTTTAGGATAGAAAAGAAACACTGTACCTTTTAATTCTGCTATCTTGAAAATCTAAGTACATATAATTTTTCACTTTTGCAGTGTTGCCAATTAAAATTAGTTTTATAAAAGTAATATTTTATCTTGTTTAGCATATTACTGAATTTATTAAATATTTATTTACGCGTCAAAAAGATTGATATATCAAATGTCCATTTCGTAAAAAGCCTTTAAATGAATAACAAATTATAAATCGTTAACTAGATAATTTTATGGTATCACATGCAAGTCCTATATTTAAAAAAGAAAAAGAAAATATGAAGGCAACCACTATTGAGGATTAATAAATAATTTAATAATTATACAAAAAGATACGGGGGAAATGCACTTATTATATTAATGAACAATATTATTCCTGGAAATTAAACATTTTAGTTAATGGAATGAATGGTATGAAAACAAAAAAAAAAGAAGAGAAGCAGAACAAAAGAGGTGTAAAAGTCGGGGACTTATTATTGTTTCTGCTTATTCCTAATTCCACATGCTTACTCTTTTTTTTTATTTATCATTTTCATATTATTAATTACTTATGATATTTAACGTAAAGTTAGCCTCAACAGTGTAGTGTAGCGATAAAGCAAGTAGCAATGATTGATATACTCGCATGACACTCTTCAAACTAACGACAGGGTGAAGCATGTTGACTTTGAAGTTATTAATTAATAATGCTATTATTTAGATATAACTGATTACATCTTCTTAGACACGTTTAACTCGAATTATGTAAAATAATATCAAACTGTAATGTTTTAAATTATTAGTCGTAATATCGCTTAGTTGTTAGACGAAATCTGAATGAAAATAATTTAAATAAATTAAAACTGAGCAAACAATGTTTACAAAGTAATTATTTTAATTTTCTTTTTGCTTAAACATTAAAGTTATCTGTTTGCACGATAAAATGAACAATTAAGTACAATAACGAATCCCTAAAGTGTCGAGTGTGGTGGAAATGAGAAGCGTGCTTTGCTTCCAGCTCGCGTCCGAAGTCCCGCGGCGCGCCTCTTGGCTCATCCTCAAATATTAAGTCCACTATTACCGGCCCATTTCACTTCTGTTGTGGTTTTCCTTAAGTTCACACTTCTTAACTAAATTTTTAACAAAAATAATGTATTCTAATATTTGGTTTATTATTCAAATTTAAAGGTCAGTGAAGCATTCGAGTCTTAACATTCACTTAAAATGTTTTAATCGGTTTCAAAATGGTCGCCGAAATCGGTGGCTTTTGTAATCACCGCGGCGCTGGTTTATACTCTTTAATGGACTTTGCAGAAGTTGTTCCAACTCTCCTTACGGGTAAGATATTTGAGGAAAAACTACCCACCACCTACCGCAGTAAGTGGCGAAGTTGCCGAACTATGGCTAGCGCGGCATCGAGGGAGAAGGGGCCCCCAGTTGGCGCGATTTAACGTGTTTCATTAAACGTTTTGTCGGTGTAATCGCAAGTAATTTAAGTGAAGAGAGCCGAGCTTCCGACTTTGTAAGCATTTTGTGTTTTCTTTTTTAATTACTTCGTTTTAACTTTGTTGCAAAGCTTTTAAAAGCTGACTGACAGGCAAACAACAACCTTCTAAAGTATGAAAAAAAAAAGTTTACTATTTTAGTACATCAACGCTCTTGAACTTTAAATGAACTGATCTAAAAGTTTCTTATATAATTCAATACAAGTCTACTCGTAAGAGAACGAATGAGGTTTACGTTTATACGTGTAGCTACTATGTAGTAATAAAAATGCAATCTATTTTAAGTTTGTTAGCTATTAAATAGATTTGCTGTTTCCAAAATGTTGCTAAATGATTGCAAAGTTGAAATTTAATACTAGTAGAATGACCGCGGACTCAAAATGCCATTTTTATATAATCCATCTGAATTCGAAAGGATATCTACTCGTAAAATATCTTAGGTAAAAATACACTTACAAAAATGAAATATCGAGCAATGTGTATGTGTGTGGTGGTCATGTGACTTATGCATGTGCATTTGGCCGCTTGTTATGAGCGACATCGTCACTCGGACGTAATCCTCTTATGAGAATACTCCAGACAACCAAGTCCTGGATACTAACTGTAAGCTGCCTTTGTGGATTTAGATGTTAAAGATTGCTTAGTAGACGGTCTTACTTTACTATTATTATATTATATGTTCGATGTAATTTATTAGAGACTATTTCATAAAACATTATATTAACCAGTGCTTTTCTCATAGTTTGAATAGCATTACTTCTTTACAAATTGATTTGTAATAGAGATATTTAAATGGTTTTGGTGTAACAAATTTTATAAATTGTGTACTAAATTTGGCTTTTCTCAAAGTTTACCAGCGCCCTATTTTCACCTGGAAACATATGAAAACGTCCCCTAATACTTTAAGAATCGTTTCGACATCGGCATAGTTGAGCAAGTAGCTTCTCGTACACGGGCGTTTGAAAGGAAAAGTTCCCCGTAGCGAACACGAGGGGGCATACTTTGTAAAGAAATTGCATTTAATCATGTTGAGACCTTGGTATGTCTTAAATTTCTTTTAGATCTTATTAATACTTTAAATTGTTAATTTTTCATTTAAAGAAAAAAGTTAATATATTTCTGATTTAAAATGCATAGAGTCGCCATCGGTTCGAACTAAATTCGTGAAAATACTCTTGTAATTTTGTGTAAACATAAACCAGGAATAATTTATTGTATAAGCGATGGCATTCATAAAATTTATTAAAGTGAAATTCCTCGTGGTGGTAGCACAACATCCGCGGGAATTAAAAGGGAATTGTAATATTTCATGGTGCGCGATTCACCGTACTTCCATATAAATATGTAAGCGTGGGAAACGCTGACGTTTGCGTTCCGCCGCGGTGCAACGGAAACCGCGTCAATTAAGTTGCCCACTATGACATACGAGTATTAGTCTTTGTTTCCCGACGCTTCTCCGCACACGATCTTCGAGGATAGCTACAAAATACATTGAATGTAGTTATATTCCTCAGGTATGATGAGAAAAATTACAATTTCAGGTGAAGCGTACTCAATAGAGTTTTAACTTTAACTAAACTTTTAATAAGATCCAATTGCACCAAAACACCCGTTAAAGTTACTTTGACTGTTACATTTTACGATGACTGTAACGGTTACGTTTACATTTACTCCACACGCGCTGCACCATCGTGTATATTCATATCGTTATCAATAAAAGGGTGACTGATGTAATTAGGAGTACATTCTCGAAAAATTAATAGAAAAAACATATTTGGCCTCTTTTGACGTGAATTTTGATTTTGACCAGCCAAATTCGCTGATTACGATTAGCGTTAAAGTAAGCGTCGAAATTGACAGGTTTTTTTTAAGCGACTCAATTTTTATTTTCTAATTACTTTAACGTGAAAATAATAGTTAAGCCATGTGGTGTAATTTGACCTAAGCAGATATTATTCCTAATAAAAATATAGTCTTCCTAGTTTTTTTCTTCTTATATTAAGCGGTGTCATCTGTTGGGTGGAGACAATTAAATTTAAATCAAATATAAATTGAATAGATCCACTGTGAAAACACAAAGTTTAGTGACTGTCAATGTCAAACAAAGAAGATGAAAAAAGTTTTTTCTTCCAATTCCATTTTCTTTCACGAATCCTCTTTCACAGTCTGTAAAAGTTTTCAAAATAAGAGGTTTTCGCGAGAGTCTCAATTATCGATAAAGACGATATTAAAAATTCGTTTGTTTTGTTCTCAGCTTCCGCCTTAGAGAATGTCCCCTTTTTCCATTGTTTGCGTAAGAGGGGAAAGCACAAACGTCGACGCAAGCGATAATCAGAATTTTAAATTTTGTGCCCCCATAAGTACTGACAATATCATCCGATTTTGGGCATCGTTAATCATTGTAATTAATTAAGCGAACAAAGAACTTTAAGTATATTTTTATTATTAAGAAAATTGTTTACGTGAGGTATCAGTTTATGATAGGTTTCTCGACTTAATTTTATTTTACACAAATAAATATTAGCATAGTGTATTTCTTTAATAGAAATGTTTTTGATCATATACGAGTAAAATCAAAATTGAGGTAATAATTCCAAAAGCAATATCGCTGCTGAAAATTTACATAGTTACCATTCGCCAGTACTGTGATGAAGGAACATATTCTAAATTTATTCGTGAGCATTACAGTGTAACATGTACGAGGCAGTGCCCCTTAATGTATTCATGTAATTCGCATTCGCAGGCATCCCCTTTGACCGGCCACGCAACACCGTCGGCGGCCGCTCGCCCGCCCCGTCTATATGAACTAATACCACTTGATGTTTCAAAATGATCATGAGTTATGTTTATCTGTAAATTACCATAATTATACACGAATTTTGTAACCCTTGTGAAATTTGTGTATTACACGATGTTAGATATGCATAAAGGAATACTTGTTATAAACTCAACATTTATATTATTATGTTTTATTTCAAATATTAATTCAGTTTAAAGTAACATTTTATTAATGTCATTCCTTATGTTTTAAGTAAAAGGAATCAAGTTGGGCACTAGAATGCAAAAAGAAGAGTGTTTGCGGTACGGGCGCAGTGGCGACCATGGTAATTTACATTAAATGCGGCTCGCCTTGCTTATTGGTGGCTCACAGCTACTCTACGTATGTATGAACCTCAAGCGTTCTCTTGCTGAATGCGAAATTTCTATTTTATGCGGTTTTTAACGCGGTCGCTTTGAGAAACAGAAACTCGCAACTATGTAACCGAGATGAGATCGTATATCATCTGAAATTTAACCTTTTCATAATATTATTTAATAATGATGAAATAAGTTTAAATAATTTTCATCGAGAGAATTACTAAACGATTCTTTTTTATACAGTAGTCCGGTTTATATAACGACACACCACCTGATTAGAGTGGTCAAAGAGCGAAGCTAACTGAAGAGATGAACGTACTCTGCTATTTTCAACCTTATCCCGAAGCGCGACTAGATTCCCATCACAGAGTATAACACTTGAATAACCTAAGAACCATCATCATCTAATGCACTTTTAATCATTACATTTTTTTAAAGAAAAAAAATATATTTAGGAAAATATTTTAGGTGGCGTTCTGTTATCTCTACCTATCCCCGTGGAAAAAGGCGTGACAATTGTATTGTGTTGTATTTTATTTACTTGTTCCTAAAATAAGAATTTAAAACAAACACATTAATGCACGTTTCAATCAAAAACACGTCTGGATAGAAACCGTCTTAAGAACAAAGGCCGCATACTAAATTGTTAACCCTCCGTTATTTATGCATCGTAAGCTAACATCTTAATAGCAACCGAGAGTTATGTCCAGCCTAAAACAATATTTTGTATAAATATTTGAAAATAAACAATGATCTATGTAACTATTATGAAATCGATAGATATTTGCCGTAAAATTAGCGGGTATAAATTATTTCTTACCTTTGGATGTGCTCTTCTAGGAAAGGCCACTTTGGGATCAATCTGAAAATAACAAATAACTTAGTTAAAATATATATTTTTAATATAGAACAATGCCAATATTAAATACAACGTAATAAATTTACGGTCCGCGTCAGTACCTAAGTTGACCGCTTCTAAAATCCCGCCTGCAAAAACCATTCGACTGAAAATCCTGCGCCGTAGTCCTGTCACTCGATTTCGCCTCTCGTCTTTTTCATGTAACCAAGCGCCACTATTTCATACGTGGCACTGTTTAAGCCCCCAGATTTTCTCTCGCCAGTGGTTGGCGTTCAGTCTTTTTGCTCGTATCGTGAAGCTCTCTGAACGTTTTCAACGCAAAATATAAAACCCAAAGGAAGTACATACCTTTGACGTTTTTAGCGTCAAAAGTTTCATATTCAAAAGTGGTCAACTTCCTATTAGCTGGTGGACTATGAGAATATGAAATGAACTTTAGCTGCAAACATTTTACAGCCGGGAATATTTTTTTCATTTACAAGTATTCTAAAAGTAGCCCGTTATTGCTTTTTGTTGATTACATTATACGAAAGTTTTATATAGTTTCAGATAATCAGACGAACGTGAATAGTCCAGGTTGACAGTGCACACTTATCTCATCATACCGGGTTATCTCCGAGCTAATCCCAACCACTCTTTTAAGTAATCTTTATATTATAACCTAAACTGATTAACCAAAATATGATTTAGGAATAATAAAGTTACATTGGTACCGGTCGGAATTTTGCGAGCTTTGAATACAGCTAAATCAATCGCCTTCCACCGCTGCACCATTAGATCACAGCTGTTCTAAAGATATAAATTCGTACTTTGTTAAATGAAAAATAAGCAAGGATATTTATTAAATTAACTTAATAATTGATGCAAAAGTCGTAGGCAATCATGTCCGCATAATTGTAAAACGAGTGTAAGAGAATAATTTAAAAGATTTCGCCCAAGAGGACTGCATTATTACAATATCAGGGTAACCGCTTTCGGGCATCATTCATACATTGTTAATTATTTAATTATCTTTCCAGTTCCTGACGAAATAAGTTTACAAAAGGAGAGGATTATTATGGTTGTCGTTCATTACATCATAAAATTTAATGCAAATTAATTCGGTAATTTACTTTGAAATCATTAAGGTGGGTGTACATGTGGGCAGCGAAGGTAAATGTAGTAAAATTTAGCACCAAAGCTTTTAACCGCCGCACGCAAGCAATTTTGTAAACGTTATAAAATGACCACGAAAGTATACAGAGCAAGCAGAAAAATCATAAAACCCCAGATGGTGGCGCTAAAGCGATTGAGCGGGTCGATGATAAATTTTAACGAGTTATTTTAATGGAGGCGATCGCAGTCAGTGGCTAGCCGGCAGCCTGCGTCGATAGAAAAATAAAACGGTGCTGCCACGTGGACTTTGTAATTTGTGGACAAATAATCGTAGCTACTTTAGCAGTATTAGGATGTTAATTGTTAACTTCACAACATATTATTAAAAGATAATAATAGTATTTAAACATAACAAACGAGCATGTTTCTCACCAATCACAGCTTACAACTCTCGTGCTAAAATGACAGCGATATATCGATATGAATGTGATATTTTGACATAAAACCATTTGCGTGATTAGAATCGACGCAGCACCGCGCCTTCCTCAGGCGACATTCCACCCCCTACGACTTCCCCTTACGATAAAGATTGACATCGTGGCCTTTAAATTTCAAATTATCCTAAGTCAGGTTTGACCCTACAGGCTAAATCCTCCTTCATCCTCTAAGTACTAAGGTCTATATTGTAAATGCAATCTTAGTAAATTTTAGCGTGTCATCGTAAGAAAAGATTGTAGGAGAAAGCACATTAGTGGGGTATCACTACTGGTTGGAAAAGAGCATGTTAGTTTTATGTACTCCGAATGATGTCAGTGACATAAAGTCGATTATGTTAAGTCGTATATTAAGCAAACAGACATATCAATGACTCGCCTAGTTTTGCAGTAACAACAGCAACATTGAATTCACACTATAAGTGTAAAAATATAAGATACTATCTGTTGCACATAATTCACCCAACATATCATAATAAGTATTAGTAAGAAGTACGTCATATAATTTTAAATTGAAATATCATCACTGAAACTTGTGAATATACGAGTATATATATATTATAGTCACTGACATTATTTTATGAGCAAACCGCACCATTTGCAGTTCCACTTCGAGCTCTCTAACTCCTCCTAATTGGAACGAATTTGGCTGCAGGTGCAACTACAGAGCTGGCTCAAGATTAGGACGAGGTATTGCGAGTATGTTTGTTGCTATTCCCCTTGAAATATTTGATGTGAAGAGTACAACTTGTGGCCCACGGGTATTAGTCGTCGAGCGCCACGCCACCAGCTTCCCACGTGCGCTCACCTTAACTTGAATTAAATTAACAACAATATTCACCCTCCCAGCCGAGATAAATGATATTGCACAGTTTAGCTCAAGTTTATGTTCAGTGACGACTTATGTGTCCGCATTCTTAGAATAATCAGCTGAGGTGCTCAAATAGGCGAGCGAATGCGACAGTGTAATGCAAACTTCATTCAGGAGAGAGAGAAACGAACCGCGTTACTAGAAAGACTTAACGATGCGCGACTGTAACGTGCATACAATTTGCAAAGCCGAGAGGAAAATTAAGTTTATTAACTCTAATTTTGTAACAGAGATAAAACCTGTTTTTTTTTCCTTCTGAGCGTGTAATATTGGTAAATATTGTTTATTTTATATTTTATTAAAATTTATGGTTTAATATTCGACCGAGATTTAAACGCTAAGTTCAACTTATGTCTAACCAGCGAGCGGACTCATAATGATGGCGCTAAAGGAAGAGGCTCAACAAACGTCATTACCGGGGCACGCATAAATATGCAAGGCAGGTAACGTACATTTTTATGCGACGTCGGAAGAATTTTATCGTCCGTTTAATTCTGTACGAAAAAAAGTTGGATTCTCAGTGTAAAATGACACACGCGGGCGCGTGGGAAAACGAACACCCGATCTCTTCCGAGCCAGCAACACCTCGTACAAACGAAATATATTTTCTCTACTTTGTCAGATATTACTTTCTCCTAAATACCGGCGTCGAAAGTGAGAACGATGGTAAGGAAGAAGCGTAATCTTATCCATCAAGCGAACCTTATTCGTTAGGCGCTAATGTGGGTGTTTCAAGTAGGGACTCACTCTTATTAACATGTGTTTTATTCATCGCCCCTTTTCCTTCACTGTCTGTTTCACACATCATTTCTGAAACTTAACCGAACCTAAACTACTTTTCGTAGTCAATGGTATAACATTATACTGTGATATATAAGGACTATAAAGTTTTAATTGAAATGTACCTCACCTTTAAGTCTGACAACTTGTTAAATATTTCTTTATAAATGTTTTAGAATTAAATGCTAAGTCGAGGACAAAGTATTACGGCTTATCTGAGGATTTGATGCAGCATAGAAATGGTTTCCGAACGAGCGGGCAACATAGAGTATTGTGATAGGCGGCCTCCAGAGACAAAGAATACGCACGACCCGGCTGAGCTCTAGCCGGTTCATTCAGTGGTCGCAGAGACATCCGGTGCTGATATTTGCAGTCAAAACAGAGTTAGGGAGCTCGTCTGCGCATGTCACTCGGCTTCTGTATTATTTATTAACTCCAACGAGCTTCCGATGTTACTTTATTCTATTGTGCAATTGTATCTGCGTCGGTTTCTGATGTCCGAGTTCGGGAAGTTTGCGCTGAACTGACACGGACGAGGATAACTTTTCGAGCATGGAATGAACGCCTGTCAGCCAAAATGTAAACAGGATGCACAACTACTTCGAATTTAAAAGATAGTTTTCAGTTGTACATTAATTTACAACATACCAAGTAGGAGGTATTGAGATTAAATTATAAAGTAGTTTTATATTTTTATTTTTTAAATTAATTTAAGTAATTTGTATAATTTATTATTCTTTACATCTACATATACATATTCTATGCCCCGTAGTAATATTTTGTGATATCTTTCGGTATAAGATCCAAAATTGAAATTGGAATATGTCTACATAGAGCTTTGTTATTTGGGGGCCGGCTGCAAGTAAAGGATCCACTATATTAGGCATTCCAACGATCTCCACATCCCTTGCCCTCACAGTCTTTTCAGGTGGGTTAAAGCTTGAATTCAACTTATTATTTCAATGCGTTTGGTTTTTGGGACTTGTTTTCTGTCCTGCATAAATCAATATATTCTTATTAATAATATTTTGTTTCTCTTTTATGTTTTATAGTTCGTGGTAAATTATTTATTTATATCAACCGAACTTTTAATAGATATGCAGCAGTTCTGCCTATTATGCCCTCCGTCTCATAATGAAAAAATATGTAACATGTTGCTACAACAAAAAATGCAATAACGTAATATATTAAGAGATTTCTATTTCGCGGTACTTGCGTGCAACCGATTTACGAACGTTACTGGCCTCGTGCCCATTAAAGCAGATTACGGGTGGAAAAAAAAACCAACGAGCTCTTGGCGTTATGAGTTAATTTTGGAAGAATAACGCGGGCGGCGCCGTCGGTTAGTATTTCCCTTTATTTGGTGTACCGGGCGGTCCGTTTGTTTAAACGGGTAATCCACCGCAAAAACATGCCGGCCTCGACTTGCATTATGTAGTGGCACCACACAGCTTAATGTGTGCGAGCTGCTCGCAATGTTGTCGGAACGTAATCGTCTGACAATAAAATTCGCTTTACGCTTTCATCGTAAGTATCTCTAACAGTCGTTATCTACTATGTAGCACTTGGAAGACTCTTGCTTTCAACAACAGTTGTTTGGCATTTTATTTTATACTGTTTGTAAATACTTTCACATCCTTTAAATTGCTGTTATCTGTGCTTTATTTTTATGTACTAACTTTATTTTATTTTTCTTATATTATAGGGTACATTATTCGCTGGTGAGTAAATGTAAATATATCGTGTACGTATTTCGTAGTAGGTTATCGTAGTCCATTACAACATCCTATCGAGATCCAGGCCCGAAACGTGTTTACAAGTTATGCTATAATTCAAATACGGAAGTACTGCAAATTTATGCAGAAGCACGGTAACATACTTCAATGGCTGCATTCGAAAGCATTTTATTTCCATGGACGTCGGCGACTAGTAGCTGCCTCGTATTTTGAATTCAACCGGAGAGCGCAGAACGTGTTAGGTGACAATATGAATTTATGATTATGGCGAAATAAATGCGTTAAAGGCGAACGTGATTCTGTAAAATGCGCATTGGAATTTAATTAACTGCTTTTAACAGTTGACTGCTCGGCGTGGGTTGTTATTTTATAGCTGTTGTCGCAGTTTTCACGTTTCACGAACTGACTTTCCCGACTATGTTTTCACCTTTACCTAGAACTTTAATTATTTCACCGACGTATTATTAGTCAGCTTTAAACTAATTTTGTTTATATTGCTGTGTCATTATTGTTATATATGGTGATGTTTTATTATTGTAATATAATTTATTATTATTAATTGTAGGAAACTTATAAATATAAAATCATAAAGTCCACAAAGAGAAGTAGAACGCTCGCTATTGTTAAAATTGTTCGTTAAAATTCAAGTGTCACCTCCACCAAGACCGCGGCTCCCACGCAGATCCGGTCGCTACAAAGACGAACCCACCCGGATGTATGAAGGGTACAAAAAAGAATTTTTAATTGGCCTTAAAATATTTTTAATTTTCCTTCCGATATATTCCAGCATTATTATATAATTATACCTACATATTATAGCATGATTATACAATATAACTCTATATCTATCAAATTAATATGTTCGGTAATGAAACTATACCGTTAACAAATCTTTCCTCTACATATCAGGATTTCAGCCGCGTTTCTAAATTAGCTTGTAAATAGGCGGGTATAACGAATAAAGTGTGCCCTGTCAACCTGGATGGTGCACGCTCGACCTCGCCTAACAACTTTTAAAAAATGTTATAACAATAAGTTTCATACAAGTGAAGAGAGAAAAAAATCTTTCGATATTGAGAAAATATTAAAGGGCAATAAGAAACAGGATATTCGGTAAGTTACCACTAGAGTGTAGAGGTTCGGACGGAGAGGCAGTGCGCCGCACGTGCGTCGGCCATTTTAGCTGTTCAACCGTAAACGTCTCAATAAATATTAATGATGCAGAACTTAATATAGCATGACTACGCCATACTACGCCACGCGCTCGCCTGCCGAAAAATGTTACGACAATTTGACTATTTTTCTGCAAAAAATACATAAAAGCGAGCTTTTTACACTTTAAATTAAAGGTGTTAAAACATAAATATCGCTTTGTATCTACTTGTTTTTGTTGAAAAATAAATGAAACGTATAAAATTTATAAATAAAAATGTATTGAAAGTGTTTTATATAAAAAGGCTTTAATTTGCATTTTATGAGTCTGTCATTTTATTCCATTTTACCCCGAACCTCTATTTACAATGTTTCAAATAGAATTAATGGTAAGATAAAATAGAATATGAACTATTTTTAGGAACTTTAAAAGTTTTTTATCGCAATTTTTGGTATATCTAAAATTGTAACAATGGAGCTTTCAGTATTAAATTATTATGAAAATTAAGTGTGAAGTGAATTAAAATTACCGCATAACAACACAGCGCTCACGTAAATGATGATAATTTTTGCAATAAATCAATAAATTCAAAGATTTTTGTTTATATTGCATATAAATATTGATAAAGAAAAATGTTTAACAGTAGTTTAGTGCATTTAGTGACACAAAGTAAACTAATAAATCACTATACAACATTTTTCTATAGTCTACCACAAATCACTCCGGCAACAGAGCTCTTAAGAATCTTCTCTTGACAGTTTAATTTTCCACTACAAAATCTTAATTTTAATTTTTTAAATCTATGTTGTTTTGTAAATTACGTATATTTTAATTAATGAGTGCTATTATATAATAAATAAATTACAAACATAATATATGTATATACAATTTCCTGATCCCGAATTATAAAGTATCAGGACCAGGACAACTCAAACACATAACATATAGATCCGAAATATATATATTTTTTATATTATCACTATATCAAGTCATTAAAGTATAAAATATATTTGCTATTCTATGACTGGATGAAACCTTAAAAAACATTTCAATTGACTGACAATGATTCTGTTATTGACGGCCGTGTAGATTGTAGATACAGCTTTCGATTCATGTAAATTGTGAAAATACTCAACAGACGCTCGATTTGAGAAGCTTTAGCTAATCTTCCGCTAGTCGACTACAATTTAATCAAAGTAAACAACGAAAGCTTAGTAATTTATCTAGATTATTTCGTGGCGAGCGATAGCAATCGACTTTTTACTATCTCTTTAATAAGTAGGAAAAAGCTGTAATTCTTCATAAGTGTTTGAATTTATGTTTGTGTAGACATTAATTAAACAAAAATGTTTAAAAACGTTACTCACCTTTTTACCATCTAAGTCGTGTACCTCCTGTGCTAAAACTTTATCTACGCTAGCTGGGTCACTGAATGTGATGAAACCGAAGCCCCTGAAACAAAAAAAAAACTAAATTTAATACAATTTTAATAAGTAATAAAAAACAAAGTCAAAGTTATTTTTCCGTTTCCATCCTTTAACTTACAGCTGTTGTTAATTTAAATGTTTTAGTGATAAAAAAGAAATGGGTGGAATTTTGAGTAAATTAAATGGAGAATATTTTTGCAGTGTTTACACAAAGTCTGTGTGAGCGGAATGGCTGAAGGGGCGACACTCTGATAGGAGCTGTCTCCTTGATTGCAAGACGCTACCTGCAACTGTACTATAAAATACTTGGGTAGAATTTTAGTAAAAACAGTTCTTATGAATGAATTTAATTTTAAAATATCATAAAATTATAAAGACATTTTCAATGAGGTAAATTAATAAATAAACTATTGTAAAATAAACGTCTTTATTAATCTACTGTGTAAATTTTATTTATTTTACGTTTTTATATAAACAAAGGAATATTAACTGTGAAAAAATTTGAAATTAATTTATTGGCAATGGCAACAAATATAAAATTAAATATTATTTTTTTACAGTTTGAAATGTGATAAAGTAAATACCGCAATATTTCAAGAAGGTGATAGAGAGATAATTCATAGTAGCATTCCAGTTAATTTTTCAAGTAGGTAAATTGAATAATAACGCAGCGATTTTCAGTAAGCGAGCGCTGGCCGCGAGCCGGGCAGGCGATAAATAATAAAGAGCCTTCTCCACTTTAGGACTTGCAAAAATCACAATTTATAGAGCATTTTAATTTCACTTAGCCGATCCATATTTTACATGTGGCGGCGCGCCCGCCCGTGCCCCGGACTCGAATTAATACTAAATTGAAATTGTAAAAATGGAAATACAATTTTCTCGGTGTACCCCGACTCCCCACCACCTAGTGGAGTCGGCAGAGAGGTGTTAAAATAACACCATCTCCTGTAATACTTTTGAGTAGGGTCTCTTTATAAAAATATCATGATATTGCGTTGGGACTTTGTAGCAAATAAAGTTTGGAATAAATTATTTTACGTTGATTTTTTTACAGTGTTTTGTAAATAAAAATACATAATTTTTAACCCACAATATACTCGTACTTAATAACTCGTGAGAAATTTAACGTTATTTGAACACTTATTAAGGAATATAATGTAATAAATTTGAATAAAACAATTGTATATAACATGATGAACTAACACAAAGCTCTTTTAGACATTGTTGGGAAAACAATTGCGCATTCTGAGGGACATATTAAATCATCTCAAGACTTTATAAGATTCACAGCTTAATACACTCGCTACTCGTATACGAAAACATGGAGGGGAAAGACGCTTGTGTATGGAAATTGAAAATAACGAGGGCCCACCTCCGCTCGCACCGAGCATCACACGCCACTGAGTCCCAGTCTGAGTATTGGAGAGACTCTTCAAGGAATGGAGTTACGTCCTACTTACCTTTAGGAGACGATGCCTTATTTTCATTCCAAAAGGATGGGAACATATCGTTAGATATACTATATGTATACTTAATACCTATTCACATTCAGGAGCATAGCGACTGTCAAACATTTTCAGTACGTATAGTTTGTTTTTCTGTCTAAAGCAATCAACTGTTATCTATGTACACTGGTAAGCCGGTGGTTGTAACAGGTTTAGTTTCCTGTCCCTCTTTGGTTATGCACAATGGCGCTTAAACGGCTCAACTAGGAGCGGGAGCAAAACCGCGCATCCTTAATTTATGGATGACGAGATTTTGATACTGTTTCTGTACTGCTGCTACATATAGACCCGGTGACTTCTAGATAGTTAGTCTGCGGGCAAGAAGTAACCGGAATTTCATTAACATTTCAGTATTAAACGCAGCTGAAATAATAATGACCTTTTCTAGTTTTTACATGTTGTTTTATATGAAGTTAATTATAAATGTTGCAACTCGAAAAAATATGATTTATATTTCTAGAAAATAAATATATTAAAAGGTAAACCTCTAAACCACAATGTCAGTAACAAATAGCGGTGACTCCCGTATTCATGGCTGCAACCTCGAGTATACACCGATAGCAATTACCGGCAGAATTAATATCAAGCCCCAAATGTTCGTCGCACATTTATACGTATCGACTGCAATATTGTCTCCTTTATTAGTTGCCAGGACAAATGTCGTTGCTTCAGTAATTCCACCCTTATTTCGCTCTTCGATCGTCGCCTATCCTATTTAATCTTAACGATAATTAATACTTCTTAGGACGTTCATTACATCCCCTAGCTTAAATATCGATTTGTTGGTGGTAAATAAATACTGGTTTGTTGCGGGAACATTTTTATTTTTAGTCTAAGCTTACTATTTCTGTTAAATAATAATAAACCAATATAAAAAAGATCCCAATCCATGTAATTGCTATTGCTGGTGAGGGTTAATGAAGTAGTTGCCTTTCATGAAAGATGAAGGGAGCTATAACTTATGACCAGCTTGCTCAACCTTACAAGTAAGGTTCCTATTTTATCCACAGCGAAATTAAGTAATCCAATAATTAATCTAAATGGGGCGTACAGCCGAATGCTTCAAAACAATCAACTCGCCCGCAAAATACGTGCATTAAATGAAGTGAATCGCCGCCTCTGGGGAGATCCCTGATAAATTAAATTGATTAGAATCCCGTTCTATGCTGGCCGTCGGTGTTACTCCACGTAAAAATGGAATTAAAGTAAAATATTACGCGTTTTGTCGGATATTTTAAAAAGATTAAAAATATTTATATATTTTTTTTAATTTCAGGAAGTTTATTTATATGCATCCCATTAAATTTATTTTACATTGGATTTGTCAGAAAAAAAAACAAGTTACAGAGTGGCGTCCGTAACTTCCGAAGGCTCAGAGTTGATGTTAGCTTTAGCTGGTGTTTAAAATTTAAACCGAAAATTTAGACGCTTTAATCTTGTCGTGGCTCCGCTCCAGCGCACTTTATGACCTGACACAAATAAAAGACAATAGGCCTGAGCTAATTTTGTATAATGAAGTGGTGGCGGCGATCCATCGTGGTGAAACAAGGAGATTCAAAGGCAGGGTGCGCCCTCTTGTTTCGAATAGTGGCTTATCATCAACCGCACGCGCCACGTTTATTCGTAGCTCGTAGCAGTTTCACACGACCTACATATATGCGAGAATGTTCAATGTGACAAGTTTGGCTGCTACGTTTGAGCGATACGATAGTACAACTGTATTCTATTGCCTGTCGGAGCCCACTTGATTGTACACGTACTGTCTTAAGGAATATTGTTATTATAATGCGACATTATTATCGTCTATAGATGTAATTGTAATAAAATGATATTGACAACTAAGCCTTAACTTATTTTGCAATTGAATACAGAATATTAATCACGACTTACCGCAAACCATCAATAATTCATGCAATAAACCGCATTTAGTCCTATTGCCGAGAACTAATTAATTACTTACTTTTGTGGAAACATGGATATTAACATTATTACAAAACTAGGTAATTATCTTATTGTGTACTCAGAAATATTTAGATTTTATTAACAATAAGTAATATTACACGTAATAGGTTTTTTTTTAATTACATCACTCATCTACCAAACAATAATAATATTCTAAATAATCTAAATAATAAATTCTAAAAAGTGACCCCAAACTACTAGGATATCTACTATTACGTAGGAGTACTATTAGGTATTAGGACGGTATATATAGGTATTTCACGTGCTTAAATAAAAATAATAAATATATTTAGATCAGAAATAGATTCCGACACCTCCGTATAACAAACAGTCTGGATGGTGGCTCCTCAGATATATATACTAGACCATAGAGATATATACTAGAGGAGCAAACCTCATACATCGGACATGAAAAAAACGTAAGCGGCTTCAAATGATTTGACAATGTTGCCGTCAAGTCAAATACTAACTGACAGAGAACCTAAAGGTGACTGCGGTCATCTTTTCTCTCGCGTCACATTCGGAGCGTTAGTGCATAACTATGGCAGAGGCCGTCAACAATAAAAAAAAAACAACAACATATTTTCACGATCGAGTAATATGAAATAAAGTCGATTTTGTCGATTGATAAATAATAAATCTAATGTAAACGAAAATTGTAATTTTAAACTAACATCTCTGATGCAATTGACGCATCACTGCGTGCGTGTTTTGACAACAATACAAATACATGGCTGCTAGTATAATATGCGTAATAATTCATGATGCATTATTTGTTTACATTCGGTGTATAGTGTATGTGCTGTTTGTTGATTGTGTACAAGGATATCGCGATAAAGGCCAATGTGTACTTAGTTAATAATTACATTAGTCATTTCCATAATACACAAAATCGATATGCATGATCTTCTATTGATTATAGTTAATATTAAATTTATTTAATAATATAAAGAGCGTTAGGTAGACTGATTATGGTTTCAATATTGATAAGACTGCATTGAGACCGGCATTACGGAGGCTACCTTACAGTATTTATAGGAAAACCGATGGTGGTTATAAGCCCACTATCTATCACGAAACGCAGGGACAGGGACTGTACTTTTAACTTAGCCGCAGTAATGGAAATATGTATGAAAATGTAAACGTGATCGTAAACCGAAAAACTTTAACTACCATTGTTCATAATTATAATATGATTAATAACCACTTAAAACAGGTGAGCTTAAGGTTTTATAGGTACTAAGATATGATTAACGTTGTTAAAATTCATATAAAAATTTGTAATTAAAAAGAATATTCTGGTTTAATTCACTATAAAGTTAATATATACAAATGAATAATCAAGTTTAGCGATATTAGTTATTATAATAAACAATGCAAATGAAATAATTAATACAATGACAAGCCCATGAGTTTAATATACAAAACAATTAGATGTAGGAAACAATACATCATTGAGGCTACGTAATGTATTTGTGCAATTCAGATGACGGTACATGTGCATAATCCACTCGGTAATGCAATTAATTTGTGGCAGCTAACGGAAAGCTTTCCCAGTATCCAAATAAATTAATGCGTTGTAAGTAGTAAATATTCCATAATACTTTTTTTTATAATTTATTGAGCTGTCATTGTCATTGGTATTTAATGCAATAAACGTTTATAAAATAAATTATTTAAAAAGATACGCGTTAATGGTTGATATAATTTTTATAATAAAAAGGCAAACGTGATATTTTTTTTCAAAAGTCACGAATCACTTTGTATCCTCTGACGTATAATAAATAGGTAGACTCGAGTAAAATAGCAAAACTGTGTTTTGTCAATCTTCTACACTCACATGAGGTTGATGGATGAGGTTACAACAATGTGTTAGCAAGACGTAAGAAACCGTTACAACTTTATGGACATCGAGAAACGTTAGTAGTTTATTTTTGCAGTAAACCTATAATAATAAGTAAAGGCAATATTAACAAAGATTAAACAAGAATGACCATTAAATAAAGTAGTATTATCGTGGACGTAGAGCGTACAATCTGTTTGAACTGTAACCGCTGAAATACATAAGGCAACAGTTAGCCATTAAAGCGTTATTATTTGACCAGGCGGCAAAGGTGGCGTGTTCGGCGGCCGTTTGCTTCTTCAAAATTTACACGAACAGATACCGAGCGATGCAAGTCCAGACGGGGGTCCGATATTAAAACGTCTGCAGCTTTTGTCCAGGAAACTAACTGGAATCGTTTAGACCGAGAGCCTCGACGTCGGCAGCGAAGATAAAAGTTTATGACTTATACATAAAACGATTTTCAAATCATATTTATGAATGTCATACGAACATCTGCTGCGGCTAGTTCGCGAGGAAATTGAAACCGTCGAGTGCATAACGCTTTTACGAACAATTTAAGTTGCTTTTGTGCTCTGGAATATTGTGGCCAGTCCTTTTTGTGGTGATTCTCAAATTGGATATGATATTACTGGTCGTACTTACGTTTGGCAATATTAACTAAAACGAGGGAGAAGTACTAAAATAGAAAAGAGAAAGAACTAAAAATGCTGTGCAAAAAAAATTAAAGATACATTTTACGAATATTTTAATCGGTTAAATAATTTGTTATTGCTCTCGCTATCAGAGTTAGTATAATTTTAAGGAATCCGCAAGAAACTTGCCATCTCTTTTTTAGTATGACCAACTCAGCAAAACTTGAGTATAATTTAATTTGCATCTAGGCCAAAATAAAGACGACAGCGGTGGTGAGGGCGGGCGCGGGAATAATGACACGGGGCGGCGAGCTTGCATAAGTCAACCTCGCGTATAGTTAACCATAGAATAGTTAACATAGTAACTCTATTGTTATTTCAGTAACTATTTATTAGAGGAAAAAAGACGGTGACATTCTATAAACGAGACAAAAAATATTTTTCACTATAAAAAAAAATATATAGAAATAACTTGCACAATACATTTTAAAAAACTGTTCTTTACTAATGATTATGCAAGGAGAAGAAGTAACTGGAGATATGAAATTAATATTTTCACGAATCTTGCACATTTTATTACAAGAATTATTTATTCTGTGGTATAATCCTGGCTGCGGCGTACCGCTTCGTCACGCTCGGCGAGTCAAAGTCTTCTATTGCAACTAAAACGTTCCTTAAAATGCATTAATCATACCATTCGACAATTGCAATGAAATCTGAACCTTACACTTACATCAAAAGAGGTTATAATGAAATATATATATAGGAATTTACATCCTGCGTCAATTTTAGCAGACTTCGCAAGATATCTTCTTCCTGTTCTGTTAGATATGAATGATACTAATACATAGTGATTGCCGAATATTATGCTTAATCTGAGGGTCGGTAATTCGGTACTAACTTAAGCGATAAACTAATGTCGTCTTACTAATAGTATGTAGTGGTGTTTTGTGAAATAAAGTAATCTAAGACGACGTTATGCAGTAAAGTTTCGGTTTATATTTGTAATATCTATTTATTTATTTATTTAGATGCTCACTACAAGTTGCAGCCGAAAAAAGTCACATACACATATTTTAAAATCTGTTTTTTTTTTATTATATTATCTATATAAATATTTAATAAAGAATATATTCAAAAAATAAATAAAGCTCGTATAATTGTCACTTAAAATGTTATACATATTTACTTTTTTAACTTTTTGAATCAAGTTAAGGTTATGTTCGCCTTACAACTAGAATTACCGGGCCCTGATCTCTTATTAACTATATTATTATACAACAATACAATTGTCACGCCTTTTTCCCACAGGGATAGGCAGAGTCAACGATTTTATTGTACGATTATTTTTAAAGAAATAGCCTTGATATATTAAAAGTAATTTGAGAAATTCATTTCACGAAACGATATGATACTATTATCCGATATTAGCCATAAAAGTCGTAGCCAAAACGAAACGTCCACCTAATTTTCTCAAAATCACCCCTACTCGATCTCCATTTTAATTCTAGACGAAGAAGTAGCAATCAAAAGAACTAACGTTCCACCAACGAGGCATTTCCATACGCGAGCGCCTTCTTACAAACGACACGGCATTAGTTTGCAACTGATTACATTCTGGGCGGTAGCGCCTTCATTGCAAACAACGAGTCACAATGAAGTAGCGGCGAATAAACTTCATTACGCCGAGTTAAGCATGGGAAATTATATGAAGGAATTATCGTCGAATGACTGCGGCACCGGCACGTACTCGCTCGACACATAGGGATTATAGCCCAGGGTACTACGCGAAGACGTTCCACCCCACTCATTGTCGCAGAACGTTTACGTTTCACGACACGAACGTTAATACCTGAAATTTTCTCCGCATCTCCGCCGATGGTGCTTCAATAAAATTCAAATAACACGCTGATGCGAGTTTCTCTGGCATTCGTAAACTTTACGGTCTTCGCACTTTGTTGAATCGCTAAAGCGTTTGGATGTAGTCGAACTAAAAATGCAGTCCTTCGGGAAAAGTAAATAGTGGTCCAGTAGAGGACTTTGAGGCTGAAGAGATCTAAATCAGTCTTTGTCTCGCACACAGAACTCTATCCTTTAAAAGATTTTCCATCTTTGTAGTGAAGCTTTGGATCGTGTCGGGCGATGAAATCGTGAGTTGTAGAGCAATCTCTTTGAAAATTTTAAAAGAAATTGGGAATAGAAACAAAAGATACACGTTATATCACGATAAAAATCATTTTCATGATATTTTAGTCAAAAGATCGCTTTCGTTCTTATACGAATCACTTAAGATAATATAAGTAAGCTATTTTACCAAACGTATATTCAATTCACAACACTTTATCATAATAGTATTAAGTATTTATTTGCATTAAGTGCGTATTACATGCGTCTTCCATTGCGTAACATACGCGGAAGCTTATAATGTACACACATGTGTTAGGATTAGATACGTGCCACCAAATAAGTTTTAATTAATGGATTGCTACTTAGAGACATTTTGGAAACTACGACAATGATAACAAACAAGTCAATTAAATATATTATTATTGTTATTCTTTTTTATTACTAGACTTATTGTTACAGAAATAGGATTTGGATATATGTAAAGGTATTTTGTTTATACTCGTGTGTAAGTTATCCCTATTTTTTAACTTTGCTATTTTACAATAAGACTCTGTGTTATGAGTAGCCAGTTACGGTGCGAGGGTACAGGTCAGGTCCAATTGTTTTCGAATATGACAGTGTTTATAGATAAACACATAAGGTAAAATTAAATCTGTTGAAATAATTAACACTTATTAAATATTTATAATACTAAAATATTATCAAGAGTAATAACTTTTTAGGGAGATCTTGTTAGTCGAAGTAAAGTGGTAGTCAGATATAGACAATCTCAGACGCGTCGTACCCTCCGAGTTGTAGACTTAATGAATGAGAATAATTTCAGTAAAATACTTCGTAGCGACGGGACACACGCCCCGGGAATTTTTCAATTTACAACTGACATAATGTAATAAGAGTTACACGAAGCGGATGCCGAGGCTACGTAATTAATATCCAGTGAAATATTACCTGTTACACTGAATTTAGAGGATAAAAGTTGAGTGATAAATTTAAATAACAAACTGAAGACGAGGCTCCACGGATACTTGGGAATAGTTTCGTTAGTAATAAGTAGGTGTGTCAGGGCACTTTCGGGGGAATAGTAACTTTGTTCGTTCGTGCGCCTAATGAACGCGTGAACGCGGAATAAGTTTGAGAAAGCTTGAATAATGTATGCTTTAACGAGATGTTTTTCTTGATGGAATCTCATTAACCCACTTTCTGATTATGTGAATGTAAACTTTATCAAGTTCTTCTTGACAGAAATATTTCAGCAATTCCATAAATTAATTCACCTTTGCTAGCAACCAATCAAAACTTTTTGCTTCTAAGAAGTAAAACAATAATCCATCCATATCATAAAAACGTGATTTTAAAATAAATTATCGAATAAATTTTAATTTAATATATTTAATATAATATGTAGGTTCAAAGTAACCACACATTTAACCCTTTCATAATCACATACAGATGACTGGCTAAAATCGAATTCCCTTTATTACTATCATAAAATTTACCGATATTATCTCGTACGGACCAACTCAGCCATAAAAGTAATCCTTCTATTTTAATGGTCCTCCAACCTGCCAAAGGTGCAACTATGTGCTCAATTTGCTTGCATCCTTATAGCTCGCTAGTGTTGCAACCATGATTTTTAAGAAATGTTTTGTTAAATTTTATAATTAATAACATTATATAAAATGTATTCGTTAAATTATTTTACGAAGAACTATTACCAATAAAGTATTTTAAATATTCATAGGAATCCTAACCCAGCGTTAGTATTTTAACTCGCGAGCAAAATTCTGCCAAAGTCGAGAGATGTATCAAATATTAAAGTCGTGCGGCGTTCCACTCGAAAACAGGATAATAATACAAGAAAATCAAACTGATTGTAAGTTCTAGTGAAAATAAGAAACGATCGACTACACATTTCGAACTCTATTAAAATTGGACAAGTTAAAATCGTTTATTTTTCGGGTGCCCCTTGAATCACCATTAATCAAGTGGAACTGAGTTTCATGCTACCTACCTCCCGAATCTAATTTCGCGAACAAAGAAAACGAAAACCTTTATCAATCAAAACTGTTTGGAAATTCTATTCCGTTAGTTCGCACTGCGGAGGCGCGCACGGCAGACAATTGGAAAAATGTATCACGAATAAAAAGTCGCACGAGAATGTAATATCGAGAGGACGCAGCTCGGAATATTCTTGTCAAGTGAAAATAAAGGGTCAGAAAATACAGTGACAGGTTGCGACTGAACAGTGACCGCCCGAAGCGAGCACAAGTTTCGAATAAATAAATTCGAACCAAATAATATTGACATCATGTATGCCCGTCACTAAAAGGGACGCGGAGACATTTCCGACAGAGAAGACGGACTATTGTTAATTTCAAAGATAGAGCCACACCTTCTTTAACTTATATTGGAAGTTATTTATTAGTTTTGTATGATTATGTTTATTATTGTCGAGGTGAATAGTAAGAAGAACTAAAATGCAAATACTTGAAAAAAACTCCTACTCTGACAATGCAGACTACAAAAATTCTAGCTTTTAAAAGTCACAAAATTAGCGAACCGAATTTCCATAGCAATTTGACTACACAAACGTATCAGACACAAGCCCGTTCATCGAGCACCCTGAAACTTCATTGGTTTCTCACAAAAAGGAAACCACTTCTTTTTTCAGCAGCTTCTCGTTGGTTAGCATTATTAAGGAAGCAATATTATGTAAATGGGGCTCTAAAACTATAGCTATTAGCACTTTGTGAAAGCTTTCTGTTTCTACCTTGTGATCCTTTTATGTAAAGGACCTGAAGTTCGTACAGGATAAGCCAGGATAAATAGGAACTTATTAATAAAAATAGGTTTATACGTTTATAAATGTAGAATATTAGACATATTCTGGCAATATTTAAAATTCGTAAGTCTTAAAGGTGTGGAATACTACCAGTTGGAATGCTAAGGAAGCAATATTATGCAAATTCAAGCGTGAAAACCTCAAATATAAAAAGCTCTTCTTTGCCTCACACTTTGCATCTCAAGGCTCTGCATTGGACTGATACTGAGATGCCCCTAGAGAAAAAAAATGTAAATTATACTTGGAATTCCTTGCGTTTCAATGTTGACTTGGTGAAACATCACGGTGGAATAAATTTAACATTTTGGTTTAGTCAAGGAACCACTCAGTAATTTCACTTTTTTTTCATTATTGGCTTACGTTTGACCACGCTTCAGCTCTGATATTTACTATTATTTAGGAAACTTAAATATGACTTAGAGCACTTACTAAAAAAGAGTGCTTTTTAAAGAGTGGTATGATGGTTATTAGCTCAGTCTGCCGTCTACCGTACCACCACTTTCAAATGTCATCCGTTCAGTCCCGTTTTGGAATCGGCGTTGAAGTAGCCGATTCTAACGAGATGAGTGAAAATTGTCTGCCAGCATAGCGGAGGTGATTACTGACTGCAGAAATTACTCTATGGTAGCAGTGATTTCCCCTTATCGACCGCTCTCTAGCATAACATTGGGCGGGTTGTCGTCACATGCTGAACTACTATAAACAAGTGCTAAAAGCTGAGTTATGTATCTGGATGAATATGAAGGTTTGAGATTGTGTGTGTTACTCTTAAAATTTTACCTTTAGAGAAATCTTTCTAATAATATGGTAAAGTAATAATAAATATTAATTTATACGAGAGCATCAACGTCCGTCGGCGGTCGTCAAAATCGCTTTGTCTTGTATAGCATGCCAGCCGTCAACGTAACACCGATCCAGATGTATTTGCATAACAATGGAGTGAACGCATCCCAATCTATATGAAACATCAGATGGTTTCTATACAAAATATTACTTTATACAATGTTTTAATTTAACCCGTTTTTGAATAACAATATAATATATTCACGGTAGCTGATATAAAATAATAAAGGTATTAATTAATCTTTTTGTTAAATATAATTTGATTTTTATTGATTTTGTCCGTTAATACGATCAAGTAATCTTTCTAGATAATGTTATCGGTAGCAGCAGCAAATTCATTTGTTTTATTTTTGTTTTTATATACACCACATATCACGTGAAATGGAAATAAATATTTTTAAAAACATAGTATATAAACAGTATATCTGCTCTCTGACCATTCATGAACAATAAATCCCAGTAGCACTCGAAACATTTCTGAAGTAGACAAGACAGGCGTATAGACAGTCACACCTAACTTTATACTTACAAAACAAATTTCGGTAAACAATTCTAAGACTTATCTCTTTCATTTACGGTCGAAGTTTCTTTGGAATTCTCAAGCACACGTGTTTGTTGTGTATACAGGCGGAACGATTCACTGGCCGCCGAAACCTGATTTGCGACTGAACTTCAGTCCTTTGACGTTTAAACGCACGCGTAAAATGTTACGAATCCTTTTTAAGTTGAAATATTTCAAAAAACTATAAATAAAATTAATTTAGGTATCTACATTATTATTCCTCATTATATCTAAATATATTTCCATTTCCACAGTAATGCAATCTTCTCTCCAATTCGATGATATAACACTTCATCTATTATGTAAAATGCATCAATTTACATGCGCCGCAATCTAGAGATTAGGTTTATATCCGTTATAGGCAACCACATTCGGTGCCTATATCGCAGAATCCCAACTGTATGTACGTGATGAAGCAACTCATACTACATAATAGTGCCATTGTCTGTACTGCAGATGTTATCTTAGAACCAATTCAAGCAAGAACCTTACAGACATTAATTGATTTAAACGCCTGTACAAACAGTTATATTCTTGTTATATAAATTTATCACGTTCATTACCTTTAGAACACATCCTCAGTTTAGTTAATTTTTGGAAATTAATCTATTTAATTATTTTTTTATAGCTATCAAATTTTGTTTAAATCTTATTTTAGTTATTTTAATTTCACTCGCATTATGTTATACTGGTATTAACATAAAATGGTTCTTTTAAAAAAATAATAATTATGGAGAGACGTTTTTCTTAAGAGAACCGCTAGTAATCTGCTACGCCAACAGGAAATCTTGAGTCTCTACTCCTTTCTTAATTAGCAGAATATTTTATAGAGAAGAAAGCATTTGCAGTGAATAATAAGTCAAAAGGAAATACCCTCGATTAGTTAGCTATCATTTTTTATCTATATATTTTGATAATTAATAAAAATTTGTGAAAAGTCGTCAAAGAAGTTTTTTTTTCATATAGCGGCTCAGTATATGACTACACTCCGTCTGATGTTTAACTAAAGTACGGTCCATGCAGCAGTTGCCTTCGCTATGCCAGTTAAAGAAAACAAATCTGCACCGTCTATTGACAAGCTAATTCCGAAACGCGGCAAGGTCTGGAACTTCAGGGGTGGTTGCACCAAGACGACAGACTGGGCATCATTAGTTTGCCCCGAAGTCAATTTAAATTCGATTCTTATTTATTTTGTTTTATTTTTAATTCTGATTAAGATTAAAGTAATTCAAGTGAATTATATTTTGCGTAACGAAAGTTGCAAGAAAATCCGAACCAAACAAGTAAAAGATAAAAAAGTAAAAGAACTTGATTTGCGACTTAACTTTCATGCTTTGGCATTTTAGTCAACCGTGAAGGCATCGAATAAATTGTAGGTCAGAAGGGACAGATAAAACGCCAAGCGTATTTCCACAGCTTTCTCTTTCAGCCTATTTTAAGGAGGAAATTGGGGAAAAAATGTTCACTTGTTTCTGCGTAGCATTAGGACTAAAACTAACGGTGACATCTTTACTACAATAACCTAGGTAATTCAATGAATAGATAATAGGAGTGAACCTTATATATATCTGTTCTTCTTTTAGTAACGACTCGTACTAGTAGTAGGCATCGAAGCAATTTTTTTTGGGAAGAAGAGAAAGGTCCTCAATTGCGAACCATTTATTTCATTACAGTCGCTCTAAATACATTTATTGATTACATATCAACCTTCCGGTGCCTAAACTTTATTTATATTTGGTAGGTTAAAACAAATCGACATTGACACCTAAACTGGATTTTTTAAACGAATATCGGAAATTTACATCAGGTCGTAATCTAGTACGGAGTCCGCCTTTATTGTAAACGGCGCATTTGAATTCCGTCTTTGATATTCAAATGAACCTCTACTTGAGACAGTACCTTAGTTATTTGAGTTTTTGTAAAGCAATCAAGTTTGTTTATTGGAGCCAGTATAATTGTAAATCTTGCTGTGCGTTCATAATTAATGCATAAAATCACTTTCAAGTCCTTTGAAGAGATCAACCCTCCGTTAAAAGTAAAGAGAATGTAATAAAGGTGAAAATTGTTAATTATTGCGAAGTTTAGTTTGACGAATCACTTTGAATATAATTTTATTTTATATGAAAAAGCTTTGATATATTTACATACCAAAATTTTATATCGTACGCATTCCCTTGAATAACATTAAACATAAAACCATGTTTTGAAGTGTAAGTTACTTTACCTACTAAATCGTAAGCAAATTTGCATCGACAATTCTACGTACAATAAAAGATTACTTATTTAAAATATTGTAAGGAACTTAAGAATTCGTCTCTCATAATAGTACATTCAAGCTTCAATAAACCTTTATCGTAAAAGATCGCGTGCTCGTCTATACCCTTCCGTGTTTCAAAGTTTTCAGACAGTCTGCGTTGAGATTGAATCGATATTGAATCGACAAGTCACGAATTTAGCATGAATTTACTAAAAGAGTCCATGGAATGAATAAAAAAGTATTTTAATAAATATGTAACTTTTATAATAATATTACGTGACTATAAAGATGAACTATAAACAAATTAAAATATTTTATGCGGCTTACAATCGCGTTTTGATTAATTTATGGGAAATTCTCCAATTTACCCATCGATATACATAATTTTTTTAACTTTTTGCATATTAAAAAGCTGGTTTGGTTTATTTTGATGATAAACTGAACCTAATAAATAAATATGCACACAACAGCCCGAGCTGAGGTACTGATGTATATTTCTTTATCTTTAAAATAGACGAATTTCGATACAATCGCGTGGAGCGCCAATAGCTTAGTTATGTTGATTTTTCTGTTCAATTTTCATTAGAACTTAATCTTTTAATTTAGTTAAAACATGTTCTAACTATGCCTGAAAGAAGGCATAGGTAATACCTAATATAGTTATACGTCTAAAGTGACTCTAGAGTTACTATATTATAATATTATAGAGTTCAACTCTTATGTGGCCACTGTACTATAGTGTTAAGGCGAGGCGGGTTTTGCTGTCGGCGTGAATGTAAACAATCGCCTGTTAAATCGTGTTATGATAGTCATCGCCATTAACACCTCGCTTACGATGTTATCTCTAGTATTATGTGACAGCAACGTGTCACACAGCCCTGTCGTGATGATATTGCACGCCAGGAAACTAGATTTTCAATAATAAATGCTCACTTTTCATATAACATTTCCTGGTCTCGTAATTACTACATTAAAATTAAATTAAAGAATACTAAAAATTAAATAATTTGTAATAAGCTGTCATAAGCTTTGACTGCACAGGTGTGAGTAAATGTAAATTGAAAAAATTAATTATAAAAATAACGGCACGCCATAATTATAAGTTATGCTATAAATTACGCTTAACATTCTAGAGCGGCAACCCCGTAATTACAAACGAAGCGAAAATATTGCAAACACGACAACGTGTCGACAAGGCGTCGCGTTAGCACGTTAGCGTGCATTCTTTCCCTGCGTTCATTAGCATAACAAGTAGTTTCGTTAATCAAATGTACGAAATTAATAGCGCAGTTTAGCGCCGACGTTCCGCCCGGCAATCACACGGCCATTACAAATTGCCTGCAATTACCGCGACATCGCCCTCCTCTAAACCCCCGCTGTGTATGGGCATTTTTTCACGTAAAATAATATCAGTAACGTTAGTTTCGTTCCTTGTATACTATAATCACAACACATAACGACCAACACAGGTTGAATTAATTATATTCTATCTACGTTCACTGACACGATGAAACGATTTTGTTTTTCATTGTTATAACAATAGTTAGATGTGCATCATTGTGTTCGTTTTTATCTATTTAAGCGTTTATAAAGCTCTCTATAGCTCATCCTTTGAACGATTTTATCGCGATTTCCCAAATGTTTCGCTCTTTTTGATCTAAATTCCTTATATTTTGACTTTAGATTTCACCATTTCTTACTACACATCACGATTCTTTTGTGGTACGATAAGCCGTAATAAAAAATCGAATGTTTATTCAGCACCCTCAGTACAGAGAAGGGTTGAACCAGAAATATAACTTCATTTCTATTCAATTTTGAAATTCTAAAAGTTTTGTAAATTGTTCATCAAATATTTTGTCATTTACGTAAGCCATTAAAGAGATAATAATAAAGTTGGTGAAAAACGCTGCTAGAACTCGATGAAATAATTAAGATAATAATCGTGGAATTTAAAAACTCTGAAAGAAAAACTTTAATTAAACTTCTCAGCAACATTATCAGATAACATTATTCATTAATTTTAAGTGATCTCAAAGTCGAGTCGATGCCTGATAATTTTTGCAGAGTTCAGAAGACAGGAAATGACGTAAAATTTATCTCGAAACTGAGGGAATTACTTTATATCTCACCGTAGAAATGGAAATCTTGCAAGCTTATAACTTGGAAGAAAATTGTTTTTTGAAATCGAAATTTTATTAGCGTTTAATTTAACTTGAAATTGCAGCAGCGATTATATTATTATATTTAAATAGCTTTTAACTTTTGGATTATAAAATATAAGGGGGATTGCTGAAGAGACGAAAAATAATATATCGTCAACGACGTATTTCATAGAGACCGTAGATATTTACTTAAAGGTCGGTCGGCCGAAAAGGAATAACGCATTCAAATATCATCCAAATTTATCAACCTTCGGGCCCTCGGCGTTTTATATAATACGTTTGGGTCGTTTATGGGATATTATAGAAGATTTGTAAGCTGAAAAACCTGTATTCAACATTGCAATATTGACATTATATTCGAAATATATTATACACCACTAATTAATAGTAGGAAAAGTAAATAATATTTTTCGACTCAAAGACTACAGTCATAATATTTGGACAGTAATTCCGAACCATTCGCTCTATCAATTCCCAAGTGCGTTCGGGAATTACTTCGAACTCTCTAGAGTAATACGAGAAAATATTACACGGGTATTCGTTATCATGCATTGTGTTATGGCCAAACGAATTAGTTTTATACGTGTAAAGATGAGATAATAGTAATTATATTTATATATATATTTTTTAAATTATACCTAGTAATTAAATATAACTTCATTTCATACCAAACTATTCTTAAAGACGTGCTTTGTTCTCGTAGGTTTAAAATACCATTATCTTATTATTTGAATCTTCATATAGGATATTATAATTCGATAATATAACTTTAGTCAAAACGTTCTTTGAATGTGTAAACGCAACCTTATCACCACTCAGTGGATAGTATAGCTCGTGCGGCGCGTTTCGCGACGATGTTCTATTACAAAAGGGAATTGGATCTTGATTCATTGGTTCAGAAAATCGGCAGCGTACCTTGATAATTTCATTTCTGTACAATTTGACCGCGTCCGTGGTCAGACGATTCTTGGGGGCCTCCATGGACCCGAACACAATACAGGGACTCCCCTACGGTCCTCACACACAATACTAAGCTTTTATTGCCTCCTTTTACAATCTCCCATTACCTCCAAGGCTCCGAAGAAACCCGGTTGGAAATTAGTTTTGTTACAGTTTTTTTCTTTGAGCGATTTTTGTTTCTCGATGATATTTATTTTAGGGATCTCGAATAACATTTAAAATAAATATTACCACTGAAATGATATATTTATAATAAAATATATTTAGGTCGTTTCAAAAGATGCACAATTACATATTTATAGATGAAAACAGGTTTTATTGCACAACGTTAGAGAAACCGTTAAGTATAATAACAGCAGTTGTAGAATCAAAAATATTTTACTATGCAATACAAGTGTAGAGAGTTGCATACCAATGCGGACGGTGGCAACTCCCTGTTCAGCTTTTACACAGATTGCATTGGCACAAATACGACGCTGCGATATTGTAAATACACTTACCGGCAACACAAATTGAAAAATTTGTAAAATTCATGAATATGAATAAGTGTTCCGTTGCCGTGAATGGGACATCAATTATGCAAAATGTATTGCATTGAACGGCGTTGCTGTGGCGCGGTTTGATACCTGTTCCATATACTGCGGCGTGAACTATAAAATCAATATCTCTGTCATGTTCATCAAATAGATACCTGCAAAGCTCTCAAATATTCAGTTTGTTTTATCTCTTTATAAATTCAGTCAGAAACGATGCGATAGTGACACGGTTAACAATTAGATCTTGTTTATTAATAATTTGTTTTTTGGGAAATAAACATAAAAGTCCAATTTAGAAAAATAATAAAATAAAACAAAAGTAGAAAACAAAATAAATTCAAATAAACCGATTCAAATGAACTACAAATTACAGGCCTCGTAGATCGACCGCTGCGGCACTTGGACGGTACTTCCCCTCAAAGCTTTGAGCACTCTACGGGCTGTTTTCGAGCTTTACTCGTAGTCTTTGTTCCTGCAATAGTTTAAAAAAGATAAAAACAGAGACGTCATCGTGTATGGGAACGCTTCGTCCGTAATCTCATGATGGAAATTCGAAATGAGAAAAATGTTTTCATTCAACATTTTTATCTAAAAGAAAAAATCTCAGCTGCTTATTTTCGTATTTCCTTCCGCTAGCGAAATCACAAAACGTGCCGATTTTATCAACGTTACAAAGTATCGCCGCCCGACTGAAACGAGAGAACAAAATATGCATTGAAATGAATTCCGCGGGTCACGAGCCAGGCGGACGAAATGCATACAGCAGCGTCTAGGCATTCGAAATCTCATAGTGATATCATATCAACATTTTTATATAATTCTAACAAAATAATGTTGAAACAAGTTGCTTTTAGATACTAATAGGACAAAATAGAAATAAAATAAAATATGTATAGATAATAATTACCACGGTTTATAGAAATTATTAGACATCACAATATCTGAATGACATCAACTGTATTTTAGTTTCCACATCTGTTATAAAGAACAAAGGAGGATGAATATGTCGAGTTTTGAGGTTGACATATCAATTATTCTTTCCATTTTCCAGTTAAACAAACAATTCATAATAACTTTTATAGTCGATCTTTTAATTTAGGTGTTGTTATTAATCCCGTATCCAACAATGTAAATTACGTTGAATTAAACTGCAATTAATTATTGAATTCATTTGAATTTATTGTCGAGAGACCCCAATAATGATTTTATTTGAAATTATCACAGAGAATGTTTAATAAAAACAAATCAAAAAGTAAATAGGTACGATTGAATATTAAAGACAATACAAAATGTAACGTTATCTGATGAAAAAGCTTTCCCGGAACAGCGTTGCTCTCCATCAAGTGAACTCTATCCTGGCACGTTCAGTCAATAATTTTCTTAGAACATCAGAGATCTCGCCCGAGTACAAATCGAGCAGTAAACATCGAACAAAGCGGCGTGTCTATAAAATATCATTTCTAACTCTTGGATTTTTGTTTTTCCATCGGATCTCGTTCCACAAGTGGGCAATAATTGAAAACGAAACTGTTTTGTGCGGAGGCGGGAGCGCGAGACATAGCATAAAGGCTCTGAGAATAGATTGAACGTATAAAATTTTCAGTTGAAATTCGCACGAAGCGCCGCTGCGGGAGCTGCTCTGTATCTTTTTACTTTGTGACCTTACTTTTTATTCCATTAGTGCGCGTGTGAGGCCCCGCTAGCCAAATATCGTGGAATAATAAAAGCTGTTTAGTAATGATAAAACGAAACAAATTTTCAGTTAACCCGCGTAATTGAATTTAAATGTTTTTTGTTTAGTTATTTTGCATGATGACATCTACACTTACTGGAATGATATTGGAAATATATAACTACGTACTATTTGTCATACTTAATTACTTATTAATTTATTAACAGTGTATTTTTTAATATTATAATATAAGCGTAAATAATTTATGTAACTATTTCACAGTATAACAATAGTTTTATATAGTAGATATAAATAAGTATAACATTAAATGATGATATTTTAAAAGAATATTATCTTCTTAATAAATAACATAAATTAAAGGAGACGCTAAGTTGTGCGCCAATTTAACACGTGCATCTTTTTCAAAAGTTTATTCTCTCATTCGCTTTATATGCGCAATGTGCAACGCTATTGCTCTAACACAAAACTTTTTATTTCCGTTTATATCGAGTCAATCGTCCGCGAACATTTTTCAGGCAAACTTTAACAGTGGAGGCAATCGCTCCTGAAATTCGAAAATGAAATCGTTCCGAGCGTCGCAAAGATTTATCGATGAATGTTCGAATTTACTTTCAAAGTTTCAGATCATAAAACTTATGACATGTAATCGAATATTCTATTGTGAGGAAATTTTAATTATAAAAATGTTTAAATAAAATTATTCGCCCACAAGAAAATATCTCAAAGGTTTAAGAATAAGCGGAAATGATAAAATATAAATTTAAAAGTTGCACTAGAAATTCGAGCTCATTTTCGACTTTATCAAGGTTCTTAGGAGATAGCCGCAGTAACGTTGGCAAACACATCCAGTCCACATTCATTATAAAATTGTGTTGCCGTAGGACAAGTTGGAAATAAGAAAAGTGGAACAGCTCCTTGTCGACACCTCGCTGGCGACATCTCAGCCGAGATAGAGGTAGGTGTGTCGAGTGAGGTAAAATGTTGATACCGCAGTTGCGTCGCACGACGCTCTGATATATTTGTTGAAACTTTTATTTTGTAAAGAAAATGTTACGTTAGCTTTTTTGAGGATAATGCAAACATATCAATATTATGTATAAACAGCTATTTGTATCGGACAATATTACAGAACTGGGCGCATAAAAATGATGATTTAAATCATCAAAACAGATAAATACAGGAGTAACGAACGTTCGCGAATACCTAAGCTATAAACATTTAATGGTGCATTTTAGGATTGATATCCATTGGCGGTAAATTCTGCGACCGTTTGTCGCGGGTGAGAGACATTTTTCATTTCATCCGCACCGCGTCTGGACTTCCAATGGTGGGATTGCTTATACAGCTATAAATAATACATGAGTGAGAAATATGAGTGCGAACCTTCATTTTGCGGGTGCGGCTACTAGTTAAATTAACCCGTTGTTATTGGCATACTTCCCGCTTGTTCAACTAAAATAACATAAGGAGATGGGGTTGAGTAAACAGAATACGAATCTAATGCGACGATCAATACAGAATTACTGAGATATTATCGTAAGTCTTTTGTTCAGGCAGACAAAATGAATTTGCCGGCTTAGCGGTCGTATGAGGTTTTGCTAACAAATGAAGAAAAAGCGATTACTCAAATAATATTATACGGTTATTGGTTTATTTTAGTTTTTGTAAATTGTTATAATATAATATAATATATACACTACTTTCTCAATTAGCGTCGTTAATGTTGTAACAGCATTTACTCTGAGTGTATTTGTGGCAGGCATCCGCTGGCCACTAAAAAATAAAAAAAGAAACAAACTGTCAATTTTGATGACACAATAAAAAACGTTATTCAGTTGTTAATTATAAAAATTTGTTAAAAAATATAAGTTACTTTTCAACAATAATTATTTTATTTAATAACCAATAAGAAGCATCCACACTGGTGACCCCGTAAAAATGGACAACAAACCTGAAATAACGAAAGTCTCAATAAAAATTCCACCCTTCTGGCGAAAAAATGTGAAAATATGGCTATACCAGGTAGAGTCACAATTCATTACGGCAAAAATTACGAATGAAACAACCAAGTATCATCACATAATCGGATCTTTAGACCCCGAAATTGCAGATTTAATTTCGGATTATATTGAAAAACCATTAAGTGACCAACCTTACTCGGATTTAAAAGACAGGCTTATTCAAGAATTTGAGCCGACGAATACACAAAAAATTTCCACATTAATGAAAGGTGTTGAAATCGGTGACAATAAACCCTCGCAATTTTTAAAACGAATTAAAGATTTAGTTGGCGAAGATGTCTCAGATGTTTTCTTAAGAACGATTTTTCTTCAACACTTACCTATGCATATAAGAAGTGTTTTAATTACTGTTAAAGATAATACTGATACTATCGCCAAGTTAGCTGACGAAATTCATCATTCAACGCTACAAGGTAACGAAATTCAACATATTTATCCATGTACTAGTTCAAACAATAACTCGACAGAATTAACAAAGAAATTGGAGGAATTGACTATATCTATTGAAGAAATAAAAAGTCAACTTCGCAATAACAAAAAGGCAAGTAACAACACTAATCAAATTATTTGCTGGTATCATAAGAATTATCAAGATAAAGCTAAGAAATGCGTCCCACCTTGCAATTTTAATACATCAACTTCTTCCAATATTTTAAACTAGCTGACCAGTCACTCGATGCGGCGGAGAACACTGGTACAGCAAGCCGCTTATTTATTACAGATCGAATATCTAAAACTAAATTTTTAATCGATACTGGTGCTGAAGTATCAGTTTTGCCACCACGTTTCAAAGATAAACATAGAAGCTGTAGTAAACAATTATTTGCTGCTAATGGGTCCAGTATTGACACATACGGAGAAAGACTTATTGAACTTGACTTTGGGTTGCATAAGTCTTATCGATGGGTTTTTATTGTTGCCAATGTTAAACACGCCATCATTGGAGCAGATTTTTTAGCCCATTTTAATATTATTGTGGATATGAAAAACAAATGTATTAAGGATAAGCAAACTTCAAAACAAGCTATTTGTGACATTGATAAAATAGAAGATCAAACAATATGCCTTATTTCTCCGGATCAAAAATATTATAATATTTTAAAGAATTATCCTAATATTTTTAAAGATACACCCGATTTTAAACATATAAATTGCAATATTACACACAGCATAATAACAACTGGTATTCCTACAATGGCCAAGGTAAGACGCTTAGCTCCAGACAAACTAGCTATTGCGAAGCAAGAGTTTGCACATATGATGGACTTAGGAATATGTAGACCATCCAGTAGCAATTGGTCAAGCCCATTACATCTTGTTCAAAAGAAAGATGGATCTTGGCGCCCCTGTGGGGATTATCGTGCGCTAAATGCCATTACGGTT